>NLAO01002081.1:0-56667 GCA_002370835.1 Metschnikowia continentalis | reverse complement strand
GCGTTTCCCAGAATGACGTGGCCCAAGATCTGTCGCTGATTGTACTGGAACCATGTACCAGTCAGCTTTCGCACCTTCAAACTGTGGTGAGAGCACAGGATACCTTGATGAGTCAATGCAAGAAGAAGTTCTTGGCTCAGTTCAATATCCATGACAGGATTGAGGATTACCTTAAATGTCTCCTTGAGAACATCCAGTCTACTGGCAAAGAGTTTGTGAAGATATGCCTTGAAATGGCTACAGACAATGCAGACCGCGACAATTATGATGACTACGAGCACAGACTCTGTGCAATGATGGAGGACTTGGACACAATGGAGAAGATGGACCACAGTTCTAGAGATAGCATTCAGAAGATCAAGAATGGTTTCTCTGTGAGTCTTAAAAATGTGATCCAAGGCCACACTGATGCCTTTGCTATCAAGCAGAAGTATATGGACCAGTTCCATAAAGTATGGATGCAAGCACTGGACTCGGAGCCACTAGCCCCCAATCAACTCAAGGAAATGATTGGTTGCGCTGGTCTTGAAACCCAAAAGGGTTTCTTAGACGAGTGTCTCCATTTGCGGGCCCATGAGGTCTTGCTGCAAAAAATGGACCGTCTCACTGCTCTCCACAGAGTAGTGAGCCGTGCGCGCGAACTGTTGCAACTCACTTATACTCAAGTGACTCTGCGCTTCGTGACTCATATTTACGAGTCTCACGGAGTGAGAAGACAATGAGATGGCTATGACTATTGCTTTCTCAATGATTACTGAGACTGACTGACAATGACTGACATTGACCGACTGATAATGACTGACAATGACTGACTGACTATAATGAATGCAATGAATGAAGGATGACTGACTACCTGGCTGACTTCATTGTTAAAGAAGAACAAAAAAAACAAAAGAAAAAAAAATAGAAAAAAGAAAAGACTGGGAAAATGGACGTGGTGATCGATCACTCATGACTACTAACTGATATAGCGGANAAATGGACGTGGTGATCGATCACTCATGACTACTAACTGATATAGCGGATGAAAGTGAGATATTGGGCAAAGGCAGATGCCTACTTGCGATTGGTGATGGACTGAACGTATTCGGTAATGAACCCCATGCAAGCCTCTGGATTGTGAAGATGTAATGAACCCTTAGAAGTGGGATTGTCGCATCGTGTAATGAACCTTGGCAAGCTGGACGGGATTGTGAAGGATACAATAAAGTCCATCATGGATTAAAAAGAAACAGCTGCCTTTCAAAATACTCAACTAAAGTCTGCTATAGAAGTAAATGGTCTTAAGTATAACAAAGCCGCTGAAATTTGATCAGAAAAAAAAAATTCGCTAATAGTTGCTAATAGTTGCTTAGAAATTAAAAAATAAAAACAAGTAATTGTAGAAGTAGTAAGTAGAAGTATATTCACTGATAGATCCAAAGGCTAGAAATTTGTCGGTTAAGCCTAGTGAATATGTGAACTATTAAAAGCTCATGACTAGGCGTCATTGACTTAGAGCCAATGAATTAAATCTAACGACAAGTTTGGACTAGTTTTAGGGGCGTGTGTAACAATAAATAAGCTTATGATTACTATAAATAATGAGAAGCCAATAACTAAAATGACTTCAATTAATGACTAGTATGAAAAGTGGTTCCTTTGTCTAAATTATAAGAGTCTATTGTAAAGCTCCTTCCCTTCATAATCTCTTGAAAGGTGGACCCATAGATTTTAGAGCTGTGCAATTCAGACTAAAGCAAATAATGTCTGCTATATGTATTGCTTAAGGTGAGTTTACTCTTCTTACAGTGTTTTTCAAAATTATTCAAACCAGCGTGACAAAACTATTCAAGCCAGCATGTCAAAATGTTTCGAATCAAGAAGATAGAATGGTTCAAACCAAATGGCGTAATATTTCACACCAACTTTTATTAGAATTCAATATTCTGAAACCTTAAATCTGGACGAGTGCCTCATATGGTACTACATTTGGGACAAAAGTCTTGCAGTACCAATCAAGGGAGAAAAACGGACGGAACTGAACCCTGTTTCCTTGATATCCTTTATGGAACAACTTGTCCATTCGGTTTGAAAGACTGTGCGAAATGGTACGAAACTTTTTGTCGCGCTGGTTTGAACCATTTTGGTGCGCTGGTTTGAATAGTTTTGAAAAACACTGTACTACCGCGTATTTTTAGTAACCTTTATGGATACAGTGTTTTTCAAAACTATTCAAACCAGCGCAACAAAATGTTTCGTACCCCTTTGCACAATCTTTCAAACCAAATGGACACGTTGTTGTATACAGGATAACAAGAAAACCAGTGCAGTTCCGTCCGTTTTTCACCCTTGATTGATACTGCAAGACTCCCAAATGTAGTACATAAGAGGAAATCCTCCAGCTTCAAGGTTTCAGAATATTGAATTCGAATAAAAGTTGGTGTGAAATATTACGCCATTTGGTTTGAACCATTCTGTCTTCTTGGTTTGAATAGTTTTGTCGCGCTGTTTTGAATAGTTTTGAAAAACACTGTAATTTTGCAATTGTATCCCCAGGATTGAACGTACACCTGACGTGTTTTAACTTTCCTAGTACTGGATAAGAAAAAATCTTTTGTACTTAACCGTTCTTTTTAATTCATAATTGGATTTGTCCTAGTCTGTAAAGTTGAAAATGGAAAGAGTCTATATGGGCTATTCTATGATAGATCCACCATATGCAGTGCCCTGCCCATAGAGGTATTATGAAGCATCTCTGTCTGGTCGTAATGATGGAATGGCATCATTGTACAAAGTATTATGATGGGCGTGATCAAGATACTACGACGGATGTGATACGGAGTTTTCATTGGCCATCATAGTGTCAACAAGTATCTAGCATGTTCGGAGTCAGAGTACTTCGAGGAAGCTTTGTATGCAGGACAGTTATGTACCGTGTGCAGGTTCCTAGTGGGTGAAAACTCTTCACCAGCCTCGCACCGTCCATTCTACTTTGGTCTTGTAAGGTACAACTTACATATCCCTGTATATCAATGCATATACTAAAACATAGGTTGAAACATAGTACTTCGTACCATGATGGTCTTTTTGAATGCCACGCTTCTCTCAAATTTACATAAGCCGCTTCGGTTCCTTCTTTGAGAAAACATCAACGAGCATAGTATTAGTAAGGCATAAATGTATCGAAGAATATAACATTTTATATTAGACATTATCTCTCCTCTTCTAACAAATTTATCCCGAAGCATTTCTTGGTAACTAAACTCTTCCTAAATCCATTGACATATGAAGGAATCAGGCAGAATCCAGTCGTAGATTTAACTCATGATCTTTGAGGCAATATTTATAAGCCCTTCAGAACTCTTATAGGTCTACATAATGGCGTTGTCTTATCATGGATGAGGGCATTTCTGGATAGATCAAAAAATCCATCCAATAGTTGAAAATGTGAGATAAATCCTATTCTCGCTTGAGCTCTGTTCATTTAGTGAGCTAATCTAGATAAATTCTAGTATTAATATATCTCAGAATGCGACTCTAACACTGAATTGTCAAATATTTTGATGCTCATATGTTTAAAAATTCAAACTTTTACCACTTTTGGAGAGTACATCATGGACACCACTATCCTATCCTGAGTTATCTTGGTTAGTATATTGTAGTAGTATATTAGAGAGTGTATTGTAGTAGTATATTAGAGAGTGTATTGTAGTAGTATATTAGAGAGCGTATTAGAAGACTCGGTAGTGGATTAAGTTTGCAGTACAATAATATGTTAGATTCTATTACTATATTATAGTATAACAGTAGCATGTATTAATAAAATGCAGAGACATAGCGGTATAGTGATAATTCATTAAAATTTTTGGGATCTCCAAAAACGATTTTGATTAAAAATGGGTCTAAATCTTTCGCTTATAATAAATGTATATGACTTCCGTTTTCACATTCTTAAACGATCTAAAGTACATCACATTTGTTCGAAGGAGATGGTGAAGAGAAAGGTAGTGCCCTGTCACATGACCTGCAAACATGTCTTCCATTATTGGATCATACTCTCGATTTAGAGCTATTGACATAATGAGCTGTTTTGTATTGATGACGATTTTGATACTGTTGGAGAGAAGGCAAAATGAATTTCAAGGGGCAGGGGGGGAATGAATCAAGTCGATAGTTTGAAAGTGTATATAAATCCCAGAAGTGCCTATTCTGACAACTAAAAGTGTAGCATGTAATTGCAAGACCACTACTTGATTGGATGGAAGTACTTAACAGTTAGTCTTTTCCAAAAATCTAAAAGTAATTTCATAGGACAGTATATATGGACTTACGTCGACTGGTTGGCCCACGTACCCTCTAGAATCCGCCTAATCAATCATTTTTACAATGATCTTTGGAATGAGAAAATGTCCTGATGTCTCATATTAGAGTAATTCATCCTTCCGTTGTTTTCAATATTTTTTTCGAATCAATAGAAGTGTAAAGAGAAGTCCAATTTTTAAGTGCACCGTAAACTGGCCATAGGTGCGCGAACAGTATTTCGGAGGCTCCAATAAAGAAATGCAAGCGTTATCTTTCTTGATACCTAAAAATTGGTCTTCTGAATAGTACACACCTTAGCTCAACTTTATTTAATATCTTCAATATTAGTAAATCCTTGACCGTTTCAGGTGATTTTACCTTATTTTTTACGTGACTTTCGAAACGAAAAGGGGCAATTAATTTCGAAATTTAGGATTTCTATTAATAGGTTCGAAACTATCATGGAATATACAGTGTTTTTCAAAACTGTTCAAACCAGCGCGCCAAAACGATTCAAACCAATAATTCAAAAAGTTTCGTACCCCTTCGCACAGTCTTTCAAACCAAATGGACAAGTTGTTGTATACAGGATAACAAGGAAACCAGATCAGTTCCGTCCGTTTTTCACCCTTGATTAATACTGCAAGACTTTTGTCCCGAATGTAGTACCATATGAGGCAATCCTCCAGATTTAAGATTTAAGATTTAAGATTTCAGAATATTGAATTCTAATAAAAGTTGGTGTGAAACATTACGCCATTTGGTTTGAACCATTCTGTCTTCTTGGTTCGAAACATTTTGTCATGCTGGTTTGAAACATTTTTTCGCGGTGGTTTGAATCATTTTGTCGCACTGGTTTGAATAGTTTTGAAAAACACTGTACACTAAACTCGAGAATTGAGAGCTGATTAACCTGTCATTAACAAAATATACATCGATCTGACCAGAACAGTAAATTTTTGTACCTGATTGAAATGACTTGCTTCATTCAGATTTCAACTATATTTACCGAGTTATCTCCCTAGTTTTAGCTTTGCTTCATTTCATTCAAACTTCCTAATTCTCTAAGTTCGTATCTCGTGTAGGGTGCAGGTCCTATTTGCAGCTCACCCCGTATCGCGACTTCGCATCAACTTTAGATCGCGTACACGTTCCAATGGCATTCCCACTCACGAAGCAAGTTTTCCAAACCATAGTCGAAACCCAACTTGGAAGTCAATCACTTCAGATTATTCCTGGCTCATCAAGAGGATTTGAGGTGGGTGAAGATCATGTCAACGATGTGTGTGAAATAGGTCTTCTGCAGAAACATTATCTCAGGCTATTCCTAGAGGGGCACAAATATTTCCGGAACGAAGAGTCAACAGAAGGGGAAAACAATGAAGGAAAGGAGAATGCAGCAATTGAAAAAAAGAAAAGGAGTGTAGCTGTTTCTTCCAATTACAAGGCTATAAATGTGAAATCTATGGGCGATACTGATCTATTCTCGTGTTACCTAGCCACCTTATCCATGCTTCTGACTACTCATGAGTACTCCAGTGTGTGGACTTTGCATGAAAAAGTGTTAATAGAGCTCCAGAAACGAAGGGTGAATGTTGGTCTTCTGCTGTCTCTTTCTTTTGTGGAATGTGATTATAAGTATATGTTGGCTTTGGCTACTTCTCGGTTGGAAAAAATAAATAAAAGCTCGATGTTGTGGCATTGGATCCGTCGGCTTTCGGTGCAGGTTATATTTTCAAACTTTGACTCTGCTAGGTTTATAAATATCTTGCACCAGATCCTTCGGTCCACGACTCTTCATTTGGCCAATTATAGTGCCAGCTATACGTTTTTGTGGATGGTGCAAATGGCACAACTAAATGGTTATAGCTTCGACGTGTCCGCTGTACTTGCTATGGTTCGGAAGGTATGTAGGGCTTCCTTGGGAGATATTAGTTTATGGACTCTCTATGGGAAACTACTTCTGAAGCCGCTCCCATTTAGTCTAAAACTCTACAATGACTCGGCAAAGGCTCTTGGTATTCCAATGCTTGCGGGAAACGTGGAGAGTATTGAGCCGTTATTGAAGGAAGCTGACGCATTGGACGATATCAAGTGGCTTTTGGCTATAAATTGTGATGTCGAACTGCCCTATATGCAGGTCGTGTCAAATATAAATGTGGAAAAGGTTAAACTTTTACTGAATGGGGTCAATAATTCAAAACTCGAACAAGTTTTAAGGCGAGTGAATCTGACTAAGTGTGACTAAGGTGTGTGCTAGTATTCAGAAGGTGTATTTCAATACATAA
The DNA here is from genome assembly GCA_002370835.1 of Metschnikowia continentalis. NCBI lineage: Eukaryota > Fungi > Ascomycota > Pichiomycetes > Serinales > Metschnikowiaceae > Metschnikowia > Metschnikowia continentalis. The sequence continues at coordinate 50,095 of NLAO01002081.1, read as the reverse complement.
GTCTGATGGCAGGCCAGTACACCTGTGACCGCGAGATCAATGCACTTAACGAACAAAGTTTAATGTTGAGGTCAAGTCAAGTCATAGGAAGAGTCAAGGTTCAAGCCATCATATCATTTTAAAATCCAACGCTCAAAGGTGGCAAATAAAGGTTCAAAGCTTAAACGCGAAGGCTCAAACTATAAAAGAAATGCTCAAGATTAGGCAGCTCCAGAAACAAAAACAGCAGGAGAAGGCAGCCAAAGACTCCACCAATCCCACACATATCCACAACAAAGTTTCCGCAGCACAGATCCGGCTTCAAAAAGATATCACGGAGTTGGAGTTGCCGCAGTCGATTCGTATCCAGTTTCCCGATCCGGAAAACCTCTTCCATTTCTTCATCGAAATCGCCCCGGTAGAAGGCCATTACAAATCTGGCGTGTTCCGTTTCTCCGTGGATATCTCCGATAATTTTCCCATTGACCCTCCTAAGATAAAATGCATGCAGAAAATATACCACCCTAATATTGATCTCGAGGGAAATGTGTGTCTTAATATTTTGAGAGAAGATTGGTCGCCTGTGCTTTCGCTCAATTCGGTGCTTCTTGGCCTCAACTTCCTCTTTTTGGAACTAAATCCGAGTGACCCTCTTAATAAAGATGCCGCTAATACATTGGTTAAGAACCCACAGGCTTTTTCACGGAATGTCTCCATGTCCATGAAGGGACTATACGTGGACAATCAGTACTTCGACCGAGTCATCTGAGCATACAAAAAAGGTCTCATTTGTTCTATGTTACTATCTTATAACTTACGATTGTGATCAGGGCCAATACATTTGAGGGTCAAATTCATTGAGAAAAAGTATTGAAGGGGGACAAGCTTTAGATCAATCTCTAGTCATTTAGGGCCGATTCGCCCTCACTCCCTGAGTCGAATCAGTCAAAAAGCTTTGACACATTCTCTGGGAATCCACACTAATTCCAGATTAGTCATTTCTCGTCATGAAGCATTCTTCCAACAGTGACCGGAAAGACTTGCATAAGGAAAAACTGGATACAGGAAGCGAATCAACTGTTCAGCCGAAGCGGGGACCGAAAGAAGAGTTTCCAAACCCACCAAGATTTGGCCCGCCAAATGAAGGACCTGGTGGTTGCCGGAGATTGCCCGGGAGTCCCATCCCCATATCATCCAAGTTGTCATCCCCGTACGGATCGTCAAACCTTGCACACGGAGGGACTCCTCGACGGGAGGTGTTTTCGCGAGATTGGCCGAAAATTGGATGACTTTGATCCGGCATCATACCGCTGCCTGGAGCAGCAAGTGGATCTATATATGGCTTGAGATGTGGATATGGGCCTGCTCCTGCAGGATTCAAGTCGCCTTCGCCTATAGAGAAGGGCGGGACAGAGGTGCGGTTGTTGCGAGCCTTTAGCTCGTATTCGTCGTCAAATTCAGGCATATCCAGGGGCCTAGTCCATTGCTGATCACGTGGCTGAAATACGGCCGAAGGTGGATTTTGCAATGACAGAGTTTTCCCCCGATTTTGTTCTGATGCCAAGGCTTTATCCTGGTTCTCCAGGTTCTCCAGATTCTTCTCTGGCCCCTTTGTTGAAGGGTCAGATTCGGAATTTGGCAAGAGCATTGAAATTCCTTCGGATAACTGACTCAGAAAAAACGCCTCGAATTTCTCATAGCCATCCTCTTTTCCAGGGTCATACAACGCTGAACAAACACGTGATCCCAGCACAATGCTGATAAGGAACTGGTGCTGTCCTATAGCAGTGACTGAAACTGAGGTTTCATTGCTTTGCCATAGAGCCGAGGTGCTCGACTCGTTTATAGATGTGTACTGCACATTGTGCTGTTTCAAGTACGTCTCCAATAGTTTCAAGATGGAGGAAACCGACATGATGGTGGAGCTAAGAAACGTATGGGACGCGAGATCAGCAGGTGGCGTCCTGCATTGCGACGCACGTGCTGCGCGACATGTGACTGAGGAGTGGTCGACTTTGCTCTTTTTCCGCGTGACTTTGACTAGTTTTGTTGATACACACTTTTATTCCACTAGTCATTTGTCTTCCCCGCGTTGACCGACGTCGCTAATTCTTGCTATTTAACCTTCCTGCAGTTTCATCCTAGCCGTGCACTATCGCATTGTCCGGCTCTCAATAGAAACCCCTAACTGAATCACTGACCTAGATTGTGCCACCCGAAACTTCCGAAACTCGTATCTTATCCTAAACTCCTACCCGACGCTGGAATCTCATCAAGTCCAAACGAATCGTCATGACCACTAACGTGCCTTTGATATACTCGTTTCCCAAATTTGATGGCGTTGCGGATGCTGTGGCAGATCTTATAATAACCGCCCAGAACAATACCCTCTACAATACCTTGGATAAGGATGAGATAGAACGATTGAAAGTAGCTCGACCCGCTATGTTAGAGCACCCCTCGCTGAGCTCAATTCTGGCCCACAGCACAGGTATGGCTTTTGGCAATTCCCGAAGCAGCAGCAGTGGCGCCTTGGAGAGCACCGCCAGTGGAACACCTCGGCGCAATCCGAAGTTGAAGAAGAGACTGGAGTTGCGCTTTAAAATTGCTATTAGTGGAGGATCGCTTATAAAGATCTTGCACCAGGGTTTGTTGCCCAGAGAAGACGCTATAGAATGGGACAAATGGGATATCTACTTTACGGACGAGCGTTTGGTGCCATTCGATAGCCCCGACTCCAATTACGGTGCTGCCAAGCGTGAGATCTTTGATTTAATCAGGCTGGAAAAAAAGCCCAACGTGTTTCACATTGATGAACTGTTGATCGACGATCCCCAGGAATGTGCCGATAGCTACGAAAAACTTCTCATCGATAACTTTGCTAAAAAGGATTCGGTCAAGCTCCCTATGTTCAATCTTTTGCTTCTTGGATGTGCACCCGATGGTCATATTGCGCTGCTTTTCCCCAACCACGGTGAGCAGTTAAGAGAGGACTTGGCCTGGTGTATGCCTGTGCTGAACGCCCCCCTGGGTCCTGAAAACAGAATCACTTTATCGATTCCTGTAATTTGCCATGCGCAAAGAGTCAGTTTCGTGGTAGAGGGTTTGACCAAGGCTCCTATCATGAGAATCATTATGGAAAGACCGGAGAAGGGCTTGCCCAGCTCCATTGTCAACGAGGGTGCTGCGGGTAAAGTGTCCTGGTTCGTGGACAACGATGCTTTGAACGACTGCTACGATATCACAAAGAAGAAATACAAGTACTTGAGCATTTCGGACCCTTCAACGTGAATTATTACGAACAAGCTGATTGGGAGTGAGTCAGAGTGCCTCAATATGCTGATAAAGTGATCACGTGCATTTGCGATGTCCATCCACCATGTGCACTCACATGTATATTCACCATGTTCATTCGCTATCCACCTCGTCTTGACACCTTTTCTGTCGTCATACTGTGAACTCTTCAATTATTGTATAGAATCGGCAGGATGCACAATCAATCCCTCCAGCTCTTATTTAAGTTGTAGTTGCTGTTACTCTAAAATCGTGAATTGTTAGGTGGTTCGTGTGTAGGCATCAACCATATAAATCAGGCATTTCGGCTATTTTGATACTGCATCGGACGTTAGGGAAGTCTTGTAACGTAAACACAGTTGTAGATTAGGGGGGGAGGGGTATGGTTATATGTACAGGTTAATAGTTTTAGTTAAATCCTAACACGACCCGACCACTCAACTAAATTTAAAAAACATGAAATTATATATGATTTGAAATCTAAGATTAAAGAGCTAAGAAAGCCATAAAAATAGGTCTTTGAGAATAATCACGGTCATTTATGATTTTTTATGCTCTTATACATTTCTTGAGAACTCAAACATTGTGCGGAAAAATGCCACTGTTATGGAATTGTGCGAACAGAATTATTAGCGATAAAAATATTATTTGAAACTTAAAAGAAACTTCAAAGAAAAATTCAGAGATTACAATTATTTGTTGTCCAAAACAAAAGTCTCACGGCCACCAATTTTTTTTTAGTTTTGGAGAAGTAAGTGTGAATCGTATGGCAGAAGAGAGTGCATTATTTGGGCGTGGTTGGAAGAGACGAGGAGCTGAGAGGTTTGTGCAGTCCCTGCTTTTGATGAGAATCAGTCCAGGTCCTCAGTAAACATCAGTACCTCTACACTAGATAATATTAGTGGGTCTGGGTCTGATGTCGGGAGACATCTTGGTATGTCCTCCTTTTGGTGGTGTATATATTTTTGGTGGTGTTATAGAATAGCGACACCAAAACCTTTTATATTGGGGTGAGCCTTCACACGACCTCAGTCACGTGAGTGACGCCGGTCACAGGGAAACATGGAGCCGCGGCTCCTGTTTCTCAACAGCTTTTGACTTAGGTAGTGTATTCATTTCATATTTCCAAAGCGCAATCTTTTAGGATTTAGGCTACAAGAAAGACGGTCCCGAATAAATCGTCTTCAAACCCTATCATACGACAAAAGATGTGGAATGTCACGTGACAATAATTCTCACGGCTAATGCCACCCCAGAACACCCGAATAAGAAAAAGATGTATCAATTGTATTTTGAAAATTAATCATTAATTTCGATTCTGGTCTTCATAATCAGCTGAGTTCAGGAACCTTAGAGCATTGTTATGGATTTTCGATTCGCATTTCGACTCAAGGATACCCAGATTGTCTCAGGGAAAAATCCAGATATGCCACAGCAGTACAGTGTTTTTCAAAACTATTCAAACCAGCAACAAAATGTTTCGTACCCATTCGCACAGTCTTTCAAACCAAATGGACAGGTTGTTGTATACAGGATAACAAGAAAACCAGTTCAGTTCCATCCGTTTTGACCCTTGATTAATACTGCAAGACTCCCAAATGTAGTATATAAGAGGCAATCGTCCAGATTTAATATTTCAGAATATTGAATTCCAATAAAAGTTGGTGTGAAAAATTATGCCATTTGGTTTGAACCATTTTGTCGCGCTGGTTTGAATAATTTTGAAAAACACTGTACATATCATGGCTTTTATCGAATTGATTGTGGCTTAAGAATCACAATAAAATGTAAAAAAAATATTAATAGGGCACGCACTAATCCTATTTTTAGGTTGCGAGCTTGGCTTAATTTCTCCAACACATGCCAGTTGATTGAAATGCTCAAGGTTTCTTCGGAATAACCTTGTGGATGTTTGATAAGAGTAAGAGTTCAATGATAATTAATATGACTGCAAAAGAAAAATTAACCAAGCTCCATGTATTAATCTACAGGAGCCTTTTAGTTCCCACTAAGTCTGTTCATACTAATCTTGCCAGTCCCTACTACCCATGATAGTATAATATGAAGAACCATAGGAGTATCAGACCTAGTGAATAAAGTATCTGGCTTTAAAATTGACCATATTTTGATGCTCTGAGAGCTTGCCAGGGAACTTTCATAGCGGGGATCTTTCGTCTATGAGCATGTGGGATTCACCTTTTCGGCCGTTTGTATGACAATTGATACATTCATATATAATATGTATTCTAATGTACTCTTAATGCCTTTGCTTTTAAACTTTGATCTGGAAATAAGAACAATATTATTTAAGCTTGATATATAACATGGTTTGTTTCAGTAGGTGTCTCATATCCAACCTTTTTGCCGTGCTTTTAGTGAGCCTTTGTGGCACGGCAAGCAGAGTAAGGCTTGGTTTGAGTAATTTGGGTTCATGAAGATAGTTTCCAGTTTTTTTTTTTTTTTTTTTTTTGCCAAGCTAGAATTGATAGAAAATGCACCCTTGCGTGAGAAAGAAGATACGCGTTTCAAAGCATTTATAACAGTCACTTGATACGATAAGTCTTAATCTTAACGGTGGTGATGGTTTTGAGAGCTTTCAAATTACAGAAGTATAATTGAGTTTTTCTTCTTTTTGTGAAATGAGTAGACTAAGTTTCGAAAGAGTTCAATGATGGCACACTTATTTTTTAAAAAGATAGCATGTAAAAAAAGCGAGAAGGCAAAAAAATTGAGCTTAAGTTGAATTAAGTTATAGATTGTAGGATGATAATTAGGGTTTAACTAAGGGCAGGACAATAGAGCTAAGGCTCACAGTGAAGAATAAAAGGGAATTACAAAATGCAGCTAGTCCAATTCGATTGCAAACGAACAATAACTAGCTCTTTTATTGACCTCAATTTGGATGAACTGAATGTTTTGATAAAGAAAAATAAAAATGTAAAGAGCAAAGAATAAAGAGCAAAGAAAACTTGGCTGCTCTGAAAAGTTCGATTTTGCCTTCAACTAAATAATGGAGGTAAGCAGGTGTCCACAACATTGCAGTGGAAATAATTACATTAAAATGCACTACAATTCAAAGAATGTTCGCCGAAAACTAAACAATTATAAACAAATTTTCATTTTAAAAAGTTATGGGAATTGACTTAAACTCTTCTAGATACAGGGTGTAACATAGAATTGAAAATGTGTTACACTTTAAAGAGTATATTAATGTTTAATAAATTAGCGCTTAGCTTTGTTCTCCATTGGAGTAAATAAATAATCAAACGGACCTTCTTCTTGTAGAGTTAGGGGTGATATTAATAGGCTATCGAAAGCAATTAGAAGCTCCACGTATTTGTTGCGAGTAAAAGCAAAAAAAAAATAGTAGTCATCTGCTTGTATTGCTAATGAATGTTCAAGTAGCTCGTAGATAATGTCATTAAATCCCAAAGTGTCTATAGAAAAAGATGAACTAGTGAAGAGAATTTTACCTTGCAATGATGTAATCCTGATTTAGCAGTTCCAATGACGCGCTCATAGTACAGTTACCACTATTTATTTGTGCGAATAGTGGGAACGGAGGATGGTGACAGGCAGCGTGCATAAATTTGCATAAAGTCCCTAGATAGAGCAGGGGCCGTTACAAATGTGTCAGCGTCCGTCATCATATTTCAAAGTGTAGAAAAAGGCAAATTCTCGGGTGACAAAAAAAAACCACTAAGCGATGAGGGGAGCAGCTCGCTTAGTTCAGGCCCGAAAGTTGCTTAGGTTCTCCTCTCGGCCTTCCCCACATTTGAAATAAGTCAAAAGGGAGATTTCGACTGCACACAGTAGCGCGAAGAGTCAAATTCCCTCTAGATTCTTACATACAACCAGGGATTCTTACATACAGATCTGCGCGGTGCGACTTGCGGAGGCCGTAATTCCTCTTCTGAGTATATGGAATGCGTCACATGCAGGCTTCTGCCCATCTCAGGATGCTAGTTGCTGCGCGAGATTATTATGATATGACTGAAAACAGGAAAAACCATGTCCGGCAATGTACGGAGCGGAGCGGGCATGCATGGGCAAAAAAAAAAAAACGTTCATGGGTCCGATCCATTTATATACCGATCCCCCAGTCGGTTTGACACTCCAGATAATTTAAGACCCCTTCTTCTTCGGAGCCCTTACTACTTTGTTCCTTTCTCTCTTTTGAGACACATTATACCCTCCGCGGTTTGATATCGCTTTTATACCCCAACCATGCCTGCCTCCAACAGTGACTACTACTCACGGGTCCAAAAAAACAAGAGGCAACGGAACCAGGAAGAATCACGAACACCCCAAAACCAGCAAAACCCCTACTTCCAGCGCTACAGCCACGGTCACGAGATTGCTGAGAGCACACCCTACAATCAGATTCAAAACAATCATCGCAAAAGGGAATCACACCTAGCCTCGTCCGCCATCTCAGACACAACCTACACATACGTGGACTACCAGCTGGACGACCTGTCATTGGACGGAATCCGGAAATCTCCCCGCCATATGAAGATTCTCCCGGAGAAAATCATGGAAGAGTCAGACCACGATGAACGTCGCCGCCAGAATCATGAAAAGCGGCGCCAACAGGCACAACGCAAGTTGGCCAAGAAGCAGGCTGAGATCCAGGCCGACCTGGAGCGGATACTGGCTCTAGAGAGCGGTGTTGCAGAGCTCAAGAACGAAAAGCGCTGGTTTAGCTTTTTCTTCAGCAAAGACGTCCCCCCAATCCCCACCGAGGAAGAGAGACAGCCATACCCATGGCTCTCAGCACCGATCTACTCACAAGTAGTATTCATGTGGCTCTGGCCTATCATCAAAAAGGGTTACAAGCGTACTTTAGTCCCCGATGACTTGTGGTACCTTCCCAAGGAGTTGACCGTCCAGGACATGCACACGCGCTTCCGGGAAAACTTGGAGAAGATTTTGAGAAATGACCGGGCCAAGAAGTTGCGCAAGTTGCATAAGAAGGGCGGTGGAAGCGATGCTGACCTAGACCCACACCACTACGAGTGGCCTATGTACGCCATTCCATACGCTCTTTTCCTCACCTTCAAGTGGCAGTACAGTCTACTGTGTTTCTTCTTGGCCTGCTCGTTCGCATGTCAAGCATGTGCACCTTTGATCACACGCCGCATTATCGATTACGTGAGTTACTCGTACTACGGAGTCACCTCAACCGTGAAGGATGGAGTCGGGTACACTATTGGTGCAGTGGTGTTGATCTTCATCAATGGTATGTTGTTGAACCATTTTTTTCACAACGCCATGGTGGTGGGAGCTTCTACCAAATCCATCTTGACCAAGGACGTGATGTTGAAGAGTTTCAAATTGCTGGCCAAACTGAAACACAAATTCACCACGGGCAGAATCACAAGTTTGATGACCACGGATCTCTCGAGAATCGACTTGGCCATTGGTTTCCAGCCGCTTGTGCTTTGCTTTCCTATTCCCGTTGCCATTGCTGTTGGCTTGTTGTTGCACAATATTGGAGTAACGTCATTGGCAGGAATCGGGCTCTTTATAATTTCTTTGGTGGTGTGCGTACTTTTGACTTCGAAGCTTTATACTTTGAGAGAACGGGTGGTCAAGTATACGGATGAGCGCATTAGTTTGATGCGAGAAGTACTCAACAATATCAAGGTGATTAAGTTCTACGCGTGGGAAGATGCCTACAAAGAAAACATCACGCGCGTGCGCCGGCGTGAGATGCTGTTCATCTTCCAAATAGATGTTTTGAGAAACTTTATCACTGCCTATGCTGTGACATTGCCTACCTTGACGTCCATGGTGTCTTTTGTCACCATGTGGGCGCTGGATAATATGAAGGCTCCGGGCCAGGTTTTCTCGTCTTTATCGTTGTTTTCTATCTTGGCCCAGGCCATCATGTTGTTGCCCATTGCTTTGGCAACCGGAGCAGATGCCATTATTGGGTTCCGCAGATGCAAGGATTTCCTTGGGGCTTCTGAGTTTGACAAGGCTCTTGAGGAGAAATTGAACGTTTCCGAGGACCAATACTTCACTAAGGCTCCAAGTGGTACTGCTTCCACTTTTGAGTTTGCCAAAAACACTGGAAGCTACGATGAAAAGGCTCCTGTTATTGATATTGCTCATGCTGACTTTATTTGGGAAAACTTTCACAATTCCAACAACGATACATCGGACTCGCTTTGGGAAGATTTGGATAAGAAAGCCAAGGAAAGAAACAAGAACAACTTTGAGAAAACAAACCACTTTGTCGAGCAAAAGGAGGTTTCTTCCTACGCCTCAGACCTGGACCTGTTCCTTACACACAGCCTAGTACAGGATTCTAAGATGTTCAGGGGGCTTTTTGATGTGAATTTGACCGTCAACAAGGGAGACTTCGTGGTAATCACCGGAGTCATTGGCCTGGGTAAATCATCCCTTCTCTCGGCCATTGCTGGCTTCATGCAGTTGAGCAACCCATCCACCGCCAAATTCCAGGTGTGTCCTGACCTTCTTTTGTGTGGGGCTCCATGGATCCAAAATGCCACTGTTCGTGATAACATCATTTTCGGCAACCCCTTTGAGCCTAAAAGATACCAGAAGATTATTGAAGCTTGCTGCTTGGGAGACGACTTGAAAGTGTTGAGCCATGGTGATATGACGGAAATCGGTGAAAAGGGTGTGACGCTTTCTGGAGGCCAAAAGGCAAGAATCAACTTGGCCCGTGCCGTCTACAATGACGCCAGCATCCTCCTCTTTGACGATGTGCTCTCTGCAGTCGACTCTAGAGTTGGAAAGCACATCATCAACAGCTTGTTTGGAGACTTGTTGCGCAACCATACACGCATCTTGGCCACTCATCAATTGTCGTTGGTTTCTTCTGCAGACAAAATTGCCTTTTTGAACGGAGACGGATCGGTGGACTGCGGCACGTCCAGTGAGCTCATCACTAGAAATGCAGCTTTCAAGAAATTGGTGCAGCACAGTGATGAGGCAATTAAGGAGCAGGAAAACGTGGACAATGTATCAGATGAAATCAATTACTCTAATGAGGACGTGACCAAGAACCTTTGTCTTTTGCCGGGAAATGCTCCCGTTCAAATTTCTCATAAAGAGGGTGATAAAGAGGTGCACAGAGCGGGCACAAGAGAGCCCGAAAACGCCATTGAAAAGTTCGGAAAAACCATTGAGGACGAAGATGTTTCAGTCAACGCAGTCTCCTGGGACGTGTACAAGAAATTCATTCAGTTGGGATCCGGCATCTTTGGTATGTTTGCTGCGCCCATTTTTCTCTTGCTTGTGGCACTTTCCACTTTTTGCCAGTTATTTACCAACACCTGGTTATCTTTCTGGATGGAGAAAAGATTCGACAATGTCCTGGAAAAGCTTTACATTTCGCTCTACGTTATGTTCTCCGTGTTGACAGTGTTCTTCACCGGTATTCAGTTCACCATGTTGGGCTACATGAATAACCGGTCGGCCAAGATGTTGAATGTCAAGGCCGTGGAAAAGATTTTGCACGTGCCCATGAGCTTCATGGACACCAATCCTTTAGGAAGAGTTCTCAACAGATTCACCAAAGACACAGACTCCTTGGACAACCAGCTTGGCGAGCAGACGCGGTTGTTTATTTTCCCCTTTGCTACTATCATCGGAATTATCATTCTTTGCTGTTGTTACTTGCCATGGTTTCTCATTGCTGTGCCATTCTTAGTGTTCATGTTCATGGTGTTTTCCAGTTTGTACTCGGGATCATCCAGGGAAATCAAAAGATTGGAAGCAGTGCAAAGATCTGTGGTTTACAACAACTTCAACGAGGTTTTGAGTGGAATGACAGTTATTAAGGCTTACAAGGCTGAGCAGCGGTTTATTGAGAAGAATGACTACTTGTTGAACCGCATGAACGAAGCATACTTCCTCTCGATTGCAAACCAAAGATGGTTGTGTGTATACTTGGACATTATTGCCGCAACATTTGCTCTTTTGATCTCTTTGTTGTGTGTGACCAACCAGTTCAACATTTCTGCATCATCCACTGGTTTATTATTGAATTACGTGATTCAAATTGTCGGACTCTTATCGTTGACTGTAAGAGCCATGACGCAGGTGGAGAATGAAATGAACTCGGTGGAAAGATTGCACTCGTATGCCTTCAGCTTGCCACAAGAAGCAGCTTACCAGAAATCTGAGACTAAGCCTCCAAAGGAATGGCCCATTGCAGGCTACATCCAATTCAATGATGTGTCCATGAGATACAGGGAGAATTTGCCTCTTGTCTTGAAGGACTTGAATTTTGGAGTTTACCCTGGAGAAAAATTGGGCATCTGTGGCCGTACTGGTGCTGGAAAATCGTCGATTATGGGCGGCTTGTACCGGTTGAATGAGTTGGAGTCCGGGTCCATCACTATAGACGGTCTCGACATCTCGCAAATGGGCTTGCACGACTTGCGGTCCAAGTTGTCGATTATTCCACAGGACCCAGTTCTTTTCCAGGGCTCTATCCGGAAAAATTTGGATCCATTCCAGCAATTTGATGACGAGTTGCTATGGGACGCGGTCCGCCGCTCTGGACTCATTGACCTGGACATCTTGCCTAAGATTAAGGCAACCTCCTTACAGGGCAGCAACTACGAGGAGCTTCACAAGTACCACTTGGATCAGATTGTTGATGATGATGGAGGAAATTTCTCGCTTGGCGAAAAACAGTTAATTGCATTAGCCCGGTCCTTGGTTCGCGATTCCAAAATCTTGATCTTGGATGAAGCTACATCGTCCGTGGACTACGAGACTGACGCCAAGATCCAAAACACGATCAGCCGGGAGTTTAACCGGAGTACAATCTTATGTATTGCGCACCGGTTGCGTACCATTTTGAACTACGACCGGATCTTGGTCATGGATCAAGGTCAAGTGGTTGAGAAGGGCACGCCCTGGACCTTATACCGGCAAAACGGTTTATTTAAGAATATGTGTGACAAGGCACATATTTCTGCCGACGACTTTATAAAACCCGGCCAGTGACTTTATGAAACCATGTCACTGACCAAGTAATGAATTATGCATACAATAAAAGTAGATCTGTATGCAGGGTTTTTTTTTTTCCCTGAAGAGAATCAGTCCAGGTCCTTAGTAAACATCAGTACCTCTACACTAATTAATATTAGTGGGTCTGGGTCTGGCGTCGGGGGATATCTTGATATATCCTCCTTCAGTTGATATATATTTTTGGTGGTGTTATAGAATAGCTGGAGCTTGTCCTTTTAAATTGAGGTGAGCTTTCACACGACCGCAGTCACGTGAGTATCCACGGTCCCAGAGAGACTGCGAGTTGCTACCCGCGGCTCCTGTTTCTCAACATTTCGCAGCCATTTTCTGTGAGACCTTAGCCAAACTGTAGACCTTCCAAGTTTCAAATTTTTCATGCCCCAAGTAGAGAAATCAATCTGAGTAGAAGTTCATTTAAAATATTTGTTGATAAGAAATAGGTATTATTCCGTAGGGAAGTCCAAACAATGCACAATTTACCATCAAGAATACGTCCGGTACCAACTAGGTATTTGGATAAAATTGGGGTCACAAAGGCTCAGTTTGGCAATGCGTTTTTGTATTTCACGTTCTAAAAGTGAATTCCAGTTTGACCATGCAGTTTTTTGCTTTAATGGCACTCACACTGTGATAATTTCTCTCTGTGGACGTCTGTGTCTGTGTCTGTGTCTCTGAGTGTTATTCTGTATATATTCTGAGATTTCGCAACTTTTAAAACTACACTACTACACCTTTCATTGACCGCAACAGAGTAACACCTTGTCACTTAGAGTTGTGTTTTCGATGAATTCCCCCGACAGCCCATTTCGTGGCTCTAGCGGTTTGCCGCCTGAGACCACTGTTCAATGGGAAAAACCCAAAGTAAACCCGTATGAGTTTAAGACACTGTATGTCAAGAGAGACTCAACCCGCAACCAGGTTCAGCCCCAAACTAAACCTGGTACCGGAATTGAAGTGATTACAACCTACCATCCGACCGACTACTTTCTTAATGCCCAGCTCGAGCCCAAGCCTCATGTTACTAAGGAGGACGAGGAAAAGGAGCTTGAAAGGCAGATCAAGGCAAGAGACGAGCTTGCAAAGAGACGACAGGAGGTGATCGTTATTCCAGATGAAGAGCCTGGAACTCCAAAATTGGAGTTCCGGGGATACGCTGATCGTCGTGGAGGTCCTACTCCAAAAGTCTCGTACAAAACCACTGAGAATGGAAGCCCTATCTACGGCTATGGTTCTCCTCGGCCTCGTACCCGGACACGTCCTAGTACCAGAGATGGTGAGATGATGCCTGGAACTTTTCCTGGAACGGAGAAGAATCAGGGTGGCATCACTGCCCCCTTTGAAAGTGCCCTTTTGAATGGCTTCAATGTGTTGAAGGACCAGGTTTCATCTTGGATGCCGGAGTTACCTCAAGAAAATGAACTGCCTTGTGTTAGCAGACATGTTGTGCATGCTCCAATGCTGAAGATGACCAAGAAGCGGCTTGAAATCTCCCGTAAAGAGAGACCTGCTGAGGACGAGCTTGAGCGCAGACGCAAGAATGCCGAAGCCATCAAGGACCACATTGAAGCCAAAAGATTGGAGGCATTGAGATTGGAAGCATTGAGATTGGAGGCATTGGAAAAGGAAGCAAAGGAAAAGGAAGCAAGGGAGCAGGAAGAAAGGGAAAAGAAGGCTCGTTTGGCAGAAATTGCCGCCGCAGGTTCTGAATGCAACACCTTAACTGCTAAGAATGACGAGCTGAAACAGGGTTCGAGACCAAATTCTCAAACTTCAAGCTTGGCTAGTACCTGGAAAATCGAAGTCCCTGTCCTTGAACCCGTTGAAGAAGAAGTGGAGGAGCGTGAAGCTACCTTCAGTCTTCTTTCCTTCTTCAAGTTTGCCCTGTTTTTCCCGAGGTCTCAGAAACAAGTTCTGGAGAAAGCCGAGCCTAAAGTGCTTTCTTCTGTGTCCACTGTTTATGAATCTCTTCCCGAAAGTTTTCAAAGTCATGTCAACGTTCCTGATGTTGAAGATGACTGCGACGAAGTTGATTTTCCGCATCACTTGTTTAATGGTCGTGAGCAGTCTCCTACCAAGGAATATGATCCAGTTCAGCAACCTTTACCAGTTCAGCAACCTTTGTCTGTTCGCCAACACTTCCTAGTTCGGCAACCTGTCCCTGGTCAGCAACCCACCCCCACTGTTCTGACTCCTGTTCCTGTTCTGACTCCTGTTCCTGTTCTGACTCCTGTGCCTGTCCTGACTCCTGTTCTGACTCCTATTCCTGTTCTGACACCTGCTGCTGTGATTGAGAAGCCCGCTTTGGAATGCGCTCCCAAAAAAGCCAACTTGGTTCGCGAAATTCCTTGCAGTCATGTGCCGCAAACGTCTAGTTTCACAAAGCCTGAAACCAAAAAGTCAACTCAAAATGACCTGAAAATTTCTGTGCCCAAGCCTGTATCTCCGGTTCTTGATGATATCCCTGATGACAAACCTGAAAAAAAAGTCCCAAAGTTCTTTAAGTTCTTTGGATTTTTTTCTACGAAGCGCAAGACCACTCCGGTGGTGCCCAAGTGTTCTGATTCTTCTGTGAAACCTGAAATTCTTGATGAAATTCCTGTTGAAAATAATGACCTCTTAGAAACCCCTGTTGAAACCCCCGTTGAAAAGGTCGAAGAACCCATTGAAAATCTTAAGAGGTCCGTCAAAAAAGCTGGGAAAAAACCTTCCAAGAAGGCTCTTCGGAAAAAGCCCAGCAAGAAAATCTCAACCGTCAAGCCTGTACTGTCCAAGCCAAAACGACCCCGAAATATTACTGCGACCGAATCAAAACAGGAACCTTGTGAAACCCCCTTGGAAAACGCTACTAACCTTGCCTCTGAAAAACGTGTCTGGCATCCATTTCGCTCCTTCCGCGACTCCGCTAAAAGGCTAGCGGACAAAGTCAGAAATTCTCTGAAAAAGTCGAACGTTCTGAGTACGGATTCTCCCGCCATTGTTGCAAGCGCTTCCCTGGAGGGCCCGCCAGCAGTGAGTGCCAATAGTGTCGATAGTTTTGCGTCCTCTAATCGTTCGTCTGCTTCATGTGCATCTGATAATGTCATTTCGCAGCCAGGAGTCCTGGAGACAGAAATGACCCAAGTGGACCGTTTGGAAGCAAAAAAAGTAGCGAAGATCCGAGTTAAGGTTCCTAAACGTTCTAGTGCTATCTCTAGAGATCCCGGTGTTTTACCTGTTGGTGTCAAAGATGACAAAGACCGTTGCAATGTTCCCGAAACCCTTCCTGATATCCCTTTAAGCCCACAGTCATCCAATAACTCTCTTAGGCTGAGTCTTGATAGTTTCCAGACTGCTGTGCTTTCCGGCAAGTTATGGAAGAATCTTAAGACAAAACTGAAGATAGATTTAGGTAAACGTGGCTTGCGGGTATCAAGTAATGATTCTCTCAATCTGGAGGGTTCGGTAAAAATAGGCAGTCTTTTGAAATCTTTGACAAAATCTACTCCGATTTGGCGCAAAGATAGCAAGGTGAAGTTTTGGACAAAAAACAGTACTCGCGACGACCAAAGTGTTGAGACCTCGCTGAGTGTATACGAAAGTGACTTAGAGGAAGGAAAGACCCAAGATGACGGAAAAAACATCAACAGGAACAAAGAATTGAAAGGTATTTTGAAGAAGGTCAAACACTCTGGGGATGAACTTCTTCGCATCCCGGATATTGACTTGACCAAGGAGTTTAAAAAGGCTGAAGAAGCTATGCAACATTTTGCTGGCATTAACCAGTTTACTATGATGAATCTTAACGATTGCCACGAAGAAAGAAAGGAGTTATTCAAGATAAGAAATCAATTACAGATGCAAATCTTTGTTACGGCTCAGGATGAATTGATTACAGTGTGCGAGGAAAAGTTCAACGAGTACTTCTCCAATTTTGACAAGATTCAACATTATTTGCACTTATTAGTGGCAAACTTGAATGGCTGCTCAGATAGTTTCCTTGAGACTTGTGCAGAAATGAATCGCCACAAAAATCTGTTAGAGTTGATGGACAAGTTTGAGGAAAGATTGATATGGCACTACGAGACTCAGGCAAAATTTAGTTCAATGACCAAAAGTGCCTACCTTGCTCTTCGGAGAATGGAGGATGGTCTCACAACCAGAGCCTCCGAGATCTTGAGTCAATATGACAGGGCCCTCAACTATAAGTTAGGCTGCCATGAGCAGTACAAAGCAATCTTCAGAAAGGAGAACAAAGATGTGGATGTGACTGATGAATACATTGATGAAGTGTTTAAATGCAAATCTACTGCAACACAAGTCAGATTCATGAACCGGTGCAAGAGAACCGATTTAAGAAAAATCTCTTTTGATAGACTCGAGAGTTTAAAACAAGAGTATGAGGCTTTGAAGAAGAACAAGGAAAAGGTGGAGCAATCTATGCATGTTGCCACCAAAAATTTCTCTTCTCATCGCCGTAAGTTAGAAAAGCGTTAAGCTTCTTTTTTATTAGTTGGCTTTAAAGCCAAAAGCCTATCACTTGCTTTGATTGATAGCTACGATTATGAATATATGCTTGATCTTATTTAATTCTAAAGCCAATGTAAAATCTACAAAGTGCATTGAGTAGCTATTGGTATCTCTTAGAGGCATATTTCTGGACACATCCCCGCTGTACACTACTTACAAAATCATTAGTAGAGGTTGGTATGAACTGTGTATGTCTTTGACTAGAGATCAGTACCATATCACTACTAAGGGTTCCGTAGTACACTATACACTATACACTATACACTACACTATACACTATACACTATCCCTATACACGATACACTATACACTATACACTTTCAACGACTCACTGAATAAAAAAACAAATTCATGCAACAAAATCAAGTTAACATAACCAAACATAAAAACAAATCAACAAAATTCAGCTTTTGCCCTAACACACGGCAATAATTTCCCAACCCACTCTTCTCTACTGTATTACTGTGAGAGTAATCTAGTACCGTTTAGCTGAGTATTTCACTGCTACTTCTTACTAATCTAACACACAATCATACAAGACTAAAACAAATTCTTAGAACATATAAAGGCTCTGTTACTTTCTTGTTGAAACCCCGGGTACTTAGATACTTATGTTCATTTGTCAGTGAAACCTAAAGTAACCTTGGGTTACGTGAATTAATTTTGGCTAGTCATAGGTTGCCCTCTACTGATCGAGCTAATGACTACTTACTTATTAAGATATCAGCCGATTGTATGTTTTTTTACGAGAAGCTCATTATGGCCTATTAAGTGAAGTTGGAAGCACAGGAGTCAGGTTTTTTAAATCCAACACCTGGTTGGGCACATACAGATGAAATTTGAAAAATCCCCTCAATCTCCAACAGTTTGTCTTCCGACGATTAATTATTTTTCAAAAGTGTTATATTCCTTATGCTTCTCTATAAACGATCTAATCCCCATTCTCTAGTTACTTGATTATATATACTAATTCGTTTGAACCAACAGATAATTCTTTATGCCTGCAGTGGATGCAATCTAGATGGAATGTGTGATATAAAACAAAAGATAGGCCTTGCTATTCCGCACTTCCTCCTGGGACACATAAGACACCACACTATCGTCAAACCGAAGCCACTGCCCAGACCCGCTTTTTATGAGCGCTATGTAATGACCAGTATTGACCAGACCTGAATGATTGACCATTGCGAATAATTCGTAGACCTTCCTGTCAGAGTTTCCAGCCATGCTATCTCCGGCGTCGGATGCATATTTGGAGAGATCCAAGAATAATGGAATGGCCACCTTGTCGTCAATTTTCGTGGACTTGTCACTAGAAAAATTATGCTCGAATCTTTTAAGTTGGATACTCAAAACATTGGGGAACTGCTTAATCCGCAAGGTTTTATGAGCCTTAGTGTTTTTCCCACATGTTTGACATTGATATTTCACATCCAAGATTTCGCTTCGCGTGAATTGGTCTAGACAGTCCTGAAGCGACGGGTTATTCCGCTTATTGATGATTTCCAAGGACAAATCAATTAATGGATCGACGGTTTTGGTGACGGATTCACATGATGAACAAATGACCGAACTTTCTAATTCTCCCAGAAAGGTGGAATGCATGATGCATCCACAGGATCTGTGGGAGGTGTCACTAGAACCAGATGTACTTCCATTTTGGCTTCCATTTTCATGTTCAAGTTCAATTCCGTTGAGGTGCAAGGTCAGACGCACACGTTCGTAATCATTGTGAAACTCATTGAGCAAAAACTGCCAGAACTCATGAGCATCTTGCTCCTGAAACCCAGCAAGAGACTGGTTCTTATACCATGCCGTGCTTAGTAAGTTGGTAATTCCATACCCTTCCTGGGAAGAGGAAGTGTAAAAATCCCGAAAGATCATGTCCACTGAACACGTGATACAGGCCAGCGAGCTGTCAATGGGATCTCCTGCGCTATAGGCCGGCTGGCAGGGACAGTTAAAAAAGTGTGTGTCATTGTTGAAAAATTGCATTTTGACTAATGGGTTGTGGATCAACGTTTGCAATATGCAGCTCATGAAGCACGTGGAGCCGAGGTTGACGATTCCCTTGATTCCCAGGAGAGCAAGATTCAGTGGCTTGATGTACTTTTCGTCAAACTCGGCCGACTGTCTTTCCTGCACTGCCTGTTGAGCAAGGTCAGATTGGCCTACTTTCTGTAGAATGGCCTGCACGCGGATCACATCTAGCTCGCCGTGATTCTTATAATCCATACATTGGAAGCAAAAGATAAGTCCATTTCTGGAATCAATAGCAAACATGTGATTCTGTGCCTTAGCATGTGCGACTGCATGCTCGGAATAGCACCCGACATTCGGGCACTGCAAGCATATAAAGACGGAGTAGAAGTTGGACTCCGAGCATCCTGAACACCGTAGCACCTGTGCCTTGTACTCATTCAATTTCTTTTGTTTAACAGGCTGTTGGTCTTTAGTCTGTGTGTAGGACATGCATTTTTGGAGGCTGGAATTAATGCTGATGGAAATGGCCACAGCTTGCTGGTAAGTGGATTTCACGGTGGCATTAGCTTTGGAGCTGAGCACCATCTGGAGGTGCTTGCAGGGCTGGATCTGGCCGATATTAGATACCATCTGCGATATTAAAGAAATGTTGTGAGATAGATGAGTTAAAAATCGAATGAAATGGTAAGGGATAGATTAAAATGGTGTTGATTGGAATAGATCAAAACTGGAATGAAATGGTTTGGAATATGTTGAAAAATGTTGGAATATGTTGGAATAAAATAAATTACACGAATGAAACACACTTTTGACCCCGAACCACAATTCCTCCCTTTACGGCTTCGAAGCTTTGTTCTGGTGGAAATTGATGCCGGTGACGGTTTGGTGCCAAATCTAATGGGCCGGCCGGTGATTTGAGTACTGATGAGCTCACATCGCGCCGCATAATCGGCACACGAAAACAAATCACTTCCGCCGCACGCGACCTCAGTCATGTGACCATGTAGAAACTGCCCATTCAGGGAAGTTTTTTAGTCTTTTTAGTCTTTAATCCATCGTTAATTTTGAGATTTAGGATTCTTATGTTTTGACTCTCTAACCACTCTTTGTTGACCTTTAGGTCCTATCAGGCTTTGTTCAACCTCATACGTCTCCAATCTAATGTAAATCAAACGAGTCAATGAAACAAATCAAACCCCTCTAAAATGTCATGACCCACGTTATGGGCACTTAAGCGTGTCTCCCACCTCATCAATGGAACCTTCAAGGCAAACAACTAGAAAATAAATCAAATGACGTCAAACGACTTAATTTAATAATCAATTGATTTCACATAGTTTTGAGTTGATTCAAAAATATTACGGAAGTATTCTAAAATTCTATATTACTTCTTAATCAAGAAGAAATGGCAGTTCATGCAAATTTGAAATTAAATGGTCCGCGGTGACCTATAAATTGAATTCTTCTCATTCATAAAAGTCATCGTCGTCGTCATAGTCATCATCGTTTCGTATGGATTTCTTCACAAACCTAAGACGGTGGGCCTCCTCCAAATCTTCGTCCTGTAGGTTCATCACGAGCCTCTCGTCGGATTGCTTGACCGCCTGAAGATCCACCAAGACCCGCTCCAAATCTGATATTCTACAGTCACTGCCTCCAAGCTCTGTCAAAGTCACATACTGCTTGACAATGTTTTTCTTGTGGTATATGATTAGAGTGGGGCAGTTGGATTCAGGGTAGTTTTCCACACACCGGTTGGCAGGGATTTCGGCAAATTTGATCTCGGGAAACTTGTTAGCCAAATTCACCATGAGCGAACTAAGGAGCCGGCTCTGAACCGCCAGCTGCAACGCCATGTGGAGCAAGACAAAGTTGTTTTCGGACGCAAGAGTCACTTCCTGCTCATATTCGGGTTTAGTCACGTGACACACACTGCCAAACTTGGCCCGTTGTTGGACTTGCTGAAGCTCTTGGAAACGTCTCATCTTGTACTCCTCAAGAAAATCTTCATCCTCTTCGCCTTCGAGCTGCTCCAACTGGTCCAAGGTTTTGTTCTGGAGCCTATTTTCGTGTTGACTCTTGACGGCTTCTCCCAACATCTCTTCAAGCTCTTCAGTGGGCGATTTGGGGCGCTCCGGGATGATGCCATGTGCACGGAGAATATCGTTCCATTCTGTGTCTTCAGTCGGGTTGACCTCGACAGGAACTTTTATGTCATTTAGACTCATCTGGTTCAGCAAGTATGGTGGACTTGGCGTTTTGCCTGCGCGCTCTAT
Organism: Metschnikowia continentalis; assembly: GCA_002370835.1. Lineage (NCBI taxonomy): Eukaryota > Fungi > Ascomycota > Pichiomycetes > Serinales > Metschnikowiaceae > Metschnikowia > Metschnikowia continentalis. The sequence goes on along the minus strand of NLAO01002081.1, from coordinate 29,039 downwards.
GGTGTGGTGCACTGGTCCACTAAATCAACCGATTCATCAATCGAACTCTATGAAATCTCCTCCTCCTCGACAATGAACGGTGACAAAATTCATTGAATGACTCACATCTTGAATAGCCAGGCGAAAAAAAAAAAAGTGGTGACTCATATTAGATAATCCTACATGTGAATAGTGCCTGCACATAATACCGGTCTCTTCAAAAGCCTCAGATTTATCCACCAGTTCTGAAGTATTCTACAAATGGTGAAGTTTTACCTCAAAATCAAAGGCGAACTCTCAAACGTCACAGACCTTGAACCATTGGACACCCCAGATTCACCCTACGAGTATACATTCAAGATCGAATGTACCAAGTGCAGAGAAGTGCACCCTAAGAATGTCAATATCAACCGTTTTGAACAACACGAAATCAGCGGCTCCCGAGGCGAGGCAAGTTTTGTATTTCGTTGCTCCTTTTGCAAAAACGAACACTCGGCTCTGATTTTACGTACTAAGGAAACTCTTAGTGAAGGAAGCACTTCAGCTAATATTCTCGAAATTGACGCCAGGGGTGTGGATTTCATTGAGTTTTTTCCTGAAAGTCAGTGGACTTGCAAAGGTGTCGATTCCCCAACTGTTTTTACAGAAGTTGACTTGGAAGATGCAGAATGGTATGATTATGATGACAACAAGGCCCAGGAGGTGAGTGTCACCAATGTGGAGTGGGAAATCTCCAGGAAATAAACGAGTAAATAGACACGGGGAAGGTATACACGATATAGGTATGTAAGAGATAATAAATATGGGGACATGTAAATGCATTAAACTGACCAAGTCTTGGTCAGAGAATGACGATTGTACTATGTGACACATCATCTAAAGCCTTGCTAAGTCTGGCCATGCTTGACAGAGCAGCAGTCAGGCAATCCAGTGCCTTATGTTATCATCTCCGAAGTATATAGTAATTTCCAAACCTGTACACAATTATACAGCAATTTTACTGTTTTTTTAGTGGCCATAATGTGATTAGCCAGTAGGTCACATATCAAGTCTACATCATTCACGAATTTTGTTTATGATCTATATACACAGAATGATTAAATATACGCCTATTTGGTAGCGTTGGCCAAGTAAGTGATCAAGTCGTTTCTGTCCTTAGGCTTCTTCAAACCACCAAAAGCCATCTTGGTTCCAGGAATGTACTTCTTTGGGTTCTCCAAGTAGTCACTCATGGTCTGCTCAGTCCACTCAACACCCTTCTTCTTGTTGGCGTCGGTGTAAGAGAAACCCTCAGCTTGACCGGACTTTCTTCCGAAAACACCGTGCAAGTTAGGACCGACCTTGTGTGGGCCACCCTCCTCAACGGTGTGACATTGCAAACATCTAGTTTTGAAAAGATTGGCACCTTTTTTCTCAGATCCTTTTTCGAATTTGGCGGGCATGTTTATTCACTAAGTTATGGGGGAAAAAAATCTCAGGAAATTGCGGGAGCTGTTCTGTTTAAATACAACTGCTAAACACGCACACCAATAAATAATGCGATGATTATTGAAAGCTCTGTTATTGGTTGCGGAAGCGCGCCTCTGGGTCACGTGCACCACTTACCATATTTGAAGTTTATAACAGCCTTTGATCATACCAAATTTATTACAAAGAAAATAAACGGATTGATATTTTAGTAGATGACATATGTGCCCCGACCTTATTGTAAACCTAACTGATATCTATCTTGAGCGTACTCTAACCTACTGCCTTGGTTTCTGCACTCACACCATTGCTTAGCGTAGGTTGCTAGACGATGAGGAAAGCCGATATCTCCGGCGCGGCCCAAATCGGGTCGCCTCGAAGAAGGTTGGGGTCATGTATCACGTCATGCTGACAAGCTGGCTCGCGTCAAATGTTATTGATTCGCACCTCTCGCATACATTTTATCTGAAATCACGAAAGCAGTTCTGAAATAAATCTGAGGAAGTTATTTCTTTTATTGCGTTTACTTGTAAACAGTATTCTTAGCCTTCATTTCAATTGTATGTAGAAATATATATACAGGTTTGGGGCTCTTGACAAGCACCAAATTTGATATAGGATTAGAACCTTTTTTGGTTCGGCAATGATTGGATCCTTTTCGTGTTGGAAAAGAATTAAAATTTGTTTAAGTCTGACTAGTATTAAAATCTTGTTTCGGTTTGCTGTGGAGATGGGGATCTGGAGAACGATTGAGATCGGGACCTTGATCGGGAAGGAGATCTGGACCTAGAATATGATCTTGATCTGGAGGACGACCTTGATCTGGAGGACGACCTTGATCTGGAGTAAGACCTTGACTTAGAATATGGCCTTGATCTGGAGGACGACCTTGATCTGGAGGACGATCTTGATCTGGAGTAAGACCTTGATCTGGAGGACGACCTTGATCTGGAGGACGACCTTGATCTGGAGTAAGACCTTGAGTAAGAACGTGAACTATCGGGAGAATGGCTTCTCGATCTCTTGCGTCCCCTCTGTGCCGTCACTTCTTTCAATACCTCTCTCATTTCCTCAGTGAGCACTCCCAAGCCAATAGCAGTAAAATAGTTGATCGCAAACATGATGCGGTCTGAGTCTCTATGAGACACGCCCACCACGGGAAAAAGGCCGGTGATCGTTCCCCGAATCTGTGGGTCCTGCAATAACAGTTGCACCTCTTTCACACCCAACTCCTCCACCATTTCCTGGAATAGAAATTTGATGAATACCCTTCCTGCAGAAGAAGTGTCCGTTTCAGTCAACTTGACATGTGACAAGGTATCAGCTACGGCCATAGCATCGCAAGCCAAAAGGTGACCGAAGAATTTGCCTATGTTACGCAACTGCGGTCCCTCATATTGGTAAATGGAGTTGTACTTATCGACAAAGTCGGTCGCAAAAGCCACGTACCAGCGCCGGCTCAATTGACACATTTTCTCCCCAATCACGCCAAAGTACTTCAGGTACGTCTTTTCCTGAGCACAGCACTTTATGATCATATCCACCACAACCTCATAGTCGAGCTTTTCCTTACGAATGAGTTTGAGTATTTTGTGTACAGCTTCGTCGGAAGACATGCTGGACATGATGGTGAGATATATGCTTTTTTGGATCTCTATAGCCTTGGAATTAGTAAGGTCAAGTGTAGGGGTGGACTCGTTTGCAGCAGGAGAAGGGACAGTCAAAGGTTTATTCGTGGGGGCTTCTGCATGGAAATCGGGCTCAGTCTTCTTATATCCAGCATCCAGGGGCTCAGTTTCTATTTTGGGACGGGTATCAAACTTGGACTTAGTCTCCGTTTTGACCTCAGTTGCAATATTGATTGGCTTTTGATATTCGAGAGCTTTTGGCTTTGCTTCAGAACCTTTCTCATTTTTAACTTTCTCATTCTCTCTCTCCTCGTGTTTCTTGTTTGTCTCATGTCTCTCTTCAGCATGGTTTAACTCAGTATGTGGGTCTAGATGCAGTGACAAGTCAATAAAATGCACATCTTCGTCATCATCAGCTTCTTCAACAGGTGCATCCAAAGACCTCGCCCTCATCACAAAGTTTTTGAATTCTTTTTGAATATTTAGCGGGAGATTTTCCTGCTGCAGCAATTTTTCTAACTGCTCGTAGACCATCTCTAATCCAACCTTTGATGTTGATGCCAAATGCTGACGCAGTTTATCTAGGATTAGCCCAACCACCAAAACAGCCAGTTCATTGGGATTCGTATTGATAAGCACCTGCAAAATCTGAATGAGGAGAATGTTGTCGAAAATTTTCATGGGGGAGAGTTCGCAAAGGAACTCGATGGCGTAGTTCACCATCGAAGCATCGTTTTTTATGTATGCCTTTTTAAACACAAGCGCTAGACGAGTAATAAAGAGCTCGCCTATTTGCGGAGATATTCTGTTGAGTTCTTGAACAAGAACGCTCATCTTAGGTATCAAGTATCGATCCAGGAGTGTAAATACCATTATCATACGGCACACCAAACCCTTTACCGATTGCGGGTCTAGAAGGGCGATTTTTCGGGCAAGAGCCAGAATTTTCTCATCCCCGAATGAAACACATAATTCTTCAAGCCCATATCCGATAGTCTTCTCAAGCGATGACATAGCCATTGGGTCACTCGTGTATGTAAATTAATGTGTATTGTTGACACCACAGTCAGAGAAGATGTATCTTTCTCAACTGTGTACTGCATACAGGCCATGCTCTTCGCATACATCCCATCTGGCATACAACTTCTCTTGAAGCATCATCTAGGCTCCCCGTATCATTTCAGAATCTATAATGCTCTCAGGTCTCCGATCTCAGGCACCAAGGGCATCTCAGAAGGGAACCCATGTCAAGTGGAAGCTAGAGAATTATATTGAGACTGGCCAACTCAAGAAAACCAGTGATGCTCAATTTGCCCGAAAAGGCGCCAGGGCCACGCAGAAAGCGTTTCGGCCCACTAAAGCATCCGGGATCTCACATCAAAAGGCACTTTTGCTTTTAAAGGCCAAGTACGACACATTTCCATTTCAAACGAGCGATGGAAAAGCCATGAATTTGCGCCTGTTCCAGGCGCTGGATTTGAAGATGAAAGAACCCAAGCTGGTGGATATATTTCACAACTTGATGAAAATCAGAAAACTCTCTCGCAAGCCCATCGACCCCAATTTATTAATGACGCTTTTGGGAGTCAATCGCCAAACCATACAGGACCCATACTTCGTGACTCGTGACGTGATTCAGCTACTTGAGCATGACGATGATATAGCACGTGCTTTAGAGCTATGCCGCCTTGCACCCAAAGATGCTGCTGCGGTAGGCATGAACTCCATCCTCGAGTGGTGCTTGGAAAAGAATAAACAGGAGCTTGCCGATAAAGTGATGGCCACCAGAAATAAATGGGGCATTCCCGAAAATTCCTACACTGCTGTGATCTACTTCAATGGTGTAGCTAACAATTATGAATGGGGGAAACTCCCTGATTCCACGGCCACCTCAATCATTTCCCACTTTGATGCCTTCAAACACAAGGATATTGCAGCTTTCAATGCTGCACTCAAGGCTTTGATGAAGAACTATACCAATAATCAGCTGACGGCATGGGCATTTTTTGGCCGTCTTGAAAAGCTGAAATTACGCCCAGATATTCAAACATTCTCAACGTTCTTGCTTGGAATCCAGAAGTTTCACAAAAAAAACGTCGATGCAATCAGGGTTGACCTGCACATAACCGCCCTGCAACGAAGCGTGAAACTATTTCAGAGCCAAGCGCAAGTGGTTGCAGCTGCAAAAATCATTTTAGAAAAAGTGCTAGAGGCGGCCATGCCACCGGTGCCTCCCAGCAAAGAAGAGGCCGAGATGAACCCCCAGCTTTTGCATGAATATAAGGCCAAGATGCGGACCCCACCCATGGACATTGACCGTCACTTCGTGACAATTTTCCTCCAGTGTTTCGTGAATCATGCAGCCGGGACATCTTGGAGCCCTTCTTCGGGAAGCCACTATGTATATTTGCAGCATGCACTTGGCTACTTGAACGCCTGGGTTCCCGAAATCAGTGCAATGACTCAGTATGCAAGAGAAGCTTCTCTCAATGTCGATGTCTCGCCCGAGGTGAAGAGAAAAACCGACACTAGAGTTCAAAGATCGGGCTTGTTGCAGGAAACCTTACCTGAAGTCGTTCTCGGAGACCCCCCTTCGGAGTTAAATCCTCAAGTGGTGTTTCCTCCCAGTCCCTTTTCTCGAAACAAAGGTAGGGCCATTTTCTCAGACAAGAAAAAGCCTTTAGTGGATTTGACGCGTGAGAAATGGGCCGACTTGCATAAGCGATTCGAGGCAAAAACCTTCCTGGAGCCGAAAGTAGAGCCATACGCAGTTAACAAGTTTCTCCTCCGCAATTACCTCGACATTTTACTTCAACTCGGACTCTTTCAGAATTTTTACGTGGCGATGTGGACTGCACTCAGCCGATGGGCCGGAGTCCGAAACGTGAATCTTTCAGAAATTGCAAGCGGTAAAATGGCCATTGGTGCAGTCAAAAAGGAAGATTATGCACGCGTCAACCTCGACACCGTTGAAGACACTACGGCTTTCAACTCCCGTGTGGACACCACGGTTGTTGACATAAATCTCGTGGAAGATTTTATTTACAAAATTGACGACAACTTTAGTGACAATCCTACAGGGTATGCACTTGAGATCGTCTCAGTGCTTAGCAGCCCAAAAACCAACAATGCCTTGAAGCCACGCCCTGCCACGTATAACGCCATTTTCGCCATGCTCAACCGGGAAATGTACCGTTTCAACGACCGAAACCGCACCATTGGCTGGAAACTTAATGAGCTGCGTAGTCTTCATGACAACACAGCCAAGAACTCGCTTACTGCAGCCCAGTTGCATGAGGTTTTGGACAATTTACAGGTACTTATGGAGAGCATCATGGTGAGGTTCAACCGGACTAACGTCGATACTTTCTTCGTGGAGTCGTATAATAAGTTGTTGGAACGGTTGTATGCAGTCACATGGGTGGGTGCTGCTCCAAACCAAAAGCTGGCTGTGGACGTCCATCTTAAGATTATCCGATCCGGTATCCTCATGTACCGGCCTCGTAACCTCACTCATGTTTCCGACAAGCGAAGCTACGCTGAACTGATTTTCAAATCCATGGAGTTTGTCTATGATAAGTATAAGAGCAGAGACGATCTTGATGAGCGGGAGAAGAAAATTATGCTTGCATTAAGAGATTTGTTTCAGGCCCGGCGGACGGCGGACGTCAAAGCGTTCGAGACTGCTCAGAGGAAGATCTTTTTGTTGACCGAAACACAGGCAAAAAACCCATAGATGCTTCTAGTGGTATATTCTTGTATATAAAGCATTTGCTACGTAATCACTAATGTTAATTGGTTATGACGTAGCTTCCAGGTGACACTGGTAATTATTTTTCATTTTCGATGTATGATGGCTACTCTTTTGTATGGTAGAATGGGATTTACGTATGTAATTTCTATGGAATGAATTATTGAAGACAAAAGTGTTTTGCGGTCAAAATCGCTAGTCAACAGACGTTTATCTTGCTTTTTCAACTAGTGTCTATTCATCAAGTACATCCTTGTTGCTTGGTGCTATATAACAAAGTCGACAGCAAAAAGGATTCATAAAATTTATCACTAGTTGAATTGGCCATCTGGATAATTTGAAGAAGATTTTACATTAGATTACAATATTTTCAAAGCTGATTAACACTGTTGGCCTTTAACTCTATTATTGTGACACCCATAATTAGATATATGGACTTTAAAATCCTGCACTGATAGATCACATGTTGAGAGACAAGGCCCTCGTGACGGCACATCATATTCCTCTACGCCGGACTAATGTATATACGTTGCTATAGTTCTTCTAAGAGTATTCTTTGGCGAATGAACATAGTAACAGAGTGCTTGACACAAACTAAGAATCCAACAACCATACAGCATTTTTATAAAACATTTCTTAAAATTCTTTTGAAGTAGAATTACGCTCGTCAGTTCATAGTGTAAGTCATTTTGTTTCTTTTTATCAATATGAAAGCTGAGCATGAATCCCGATAGTGATACTATTGATGACTTATATTTGGACAGACTTTGCATTAGCTTAAAATTATGAGCCTCAAACTTATAGCTTTTACAAATAAAGCATTCGAACTTACTATATGTCTGGACGTACTTGTTTATGCGACGCGCAGCCCACACTGATCAAATTCTAAAATTGCAATGGAAAATCACATATAACATTTGAAAAAAAAAGAGACAGAGTAAAGATGAAACTTTAGTCTCAATATAAAGTTGACCCCGCAATTCTCCTAAAGTCAGAGGGCTTCCCAAAAAGGTGCTTTTTCTCCATAACCACAACTGTGCACCAGAACCACAACAGTGTGCCACAATGAATGGAGGAAGTCAAAAAAAAAAAAAAAAAAATGAGACATCGTGGGAGCTCTTATTGGATTTATTAAAATTAACAGATAAATTTCAAAGAGGGTTATATTAAGGGGCTTACTATTCAGAAAAGAAAATCCTAAGAGAAACCACTAATGGGTTAACTACTAATAAATACACTATATCTAGATATCAGTACCTACTACTAGAATGACCATAAAAGCGCGAATAATACTAAGTTAAACATAAAATTTCACAATGTCTAATTCCAAAGAAAGACGAAGCCTTTTCATTATGACTTTCTTAAGAGATATTTGAGATATTTTGAACACAGTAATGGCTGCAAACAGATGTTACATGCACGACTCATTTGCGCACATCAACTCACGAACCTCACTCTACAACGCCAAGATGCTTATTCTTGTGAATTCGCCATTGACCTTTGATTACAGCAATTTTCTTGCAGAATGTATTGAAAAGATTTCCAATGGTGATACAGACGTCAAAGTGATTGTCCGGGACTACATATCCCACTCACTGCACTTGAACCATGTTCTCCTGACCCTATACACCCAGGTCCGGAGCTTATTGGCTGCCAAGGGTTTTGGGGCCGAGATTCAGGTGAACGTGCACTTTAACTTGCCGCTGTGGCGATTGCGGGCCTGGGAAGTACCAATACTCTACCTAGAGGCACTGGAAGCCATACCCCATGAATTGAGCGGCGCACGACTTTACAAAATCAGTCAGCCCCCCACTCCTCGATCTTTTACCTCGTCAAGAGAACCTAATTTCGAAGAAGAAGAAGATTCATATGAACAGTTTTCGTTTTCTAATGTTGCGGTGGGAGGCACGTTTGACCACCTTCATGATGGGCACAAGATACTTCTCTCCATTGCTGCGTTCGTGACCAAAACTCGGCTCATCGTGGGAGTCACGGGTCCAGAACTTCTCAAGAATAAGAAGTACGCTCTGATGCTACAGACTTTGGAATACCGTATTAAGGTGGTCTGCGATTATCTTGAACAAATGCTTCAGGATCATCAGTGCTATGTTATATACCAGATAAACGACGTCTGTGGGCCCACTGGATACATTGCCGATATCAATGCTTTGGTAATTAGCGAAGAGACCCTTCAGGGGGCAAAGTATGTGAATGAGTATAGACAAAAGGTCGATATGCCTGGACTTGCTGTTATAGCTGCTAAGGTGCTTGGTGGTGACGGGAATGCCGATAACAACTGGCAAGGCAAACTCAGCTCCACTGATATGAGGAAGGCGGAATATGAATCTCAGCTTTCAAAGGGAGAGAAGCAGTAATTCAAGAACGCTTTGAGAGCATAACTTCAAACCAGAGCTAGTTTACACATAGCTACAAAACAGATGGCAATAATAATTTAAAGAAGACCTATTTCAAAGAAGCCTATTTGAGCAGCATATTTCAACCAGCATATTTCAAAATTGCCTATTTCAAGCAGAGGAGTTTCACATTTATCCAATCGAGATACCCTTGTCTTGAGTATTGGAACGCTTGGTGTTTCTATCGCGATGGTCCAAAGCTAAAGACACATGGGAATCGAAACTCGCAATTTCTTCAAGAAGATTGAATCCCACTCTTTCCGTTTCGAGATATTTTCCTTTATCATTTGCATCTGCCAACGCAACACGGATCTTTTCAAAGGCCTGCTGGCCAAGTCCCAACTTCACTCTAAGCCTCTCCTTTGTTTCTTCGAAAGGTTCATCGGGGAATGCAGCAAAGACAAATGGCTTGCTGTGTGTGTAAGTGGTGGATTTCTGGAAATGAAAGACCGGGATAATGTTCAACAGCTTGGAGTACAATTGTGCTTTCTTGAACTCTTCCCGGGTCACCTTATCCTCGATGTCGCTACCATCAGTCTCAGTGCCTTGATACCTCTTAAACATGTCATGGCGAACCAAGATTTCCACCTCTGTGGGAAAGTATCCACACAAGATTTCATAATTGTCGCTGATATCCTCAATGGAGCGGTCGAATTTTATGAGGTCTGCATATTTGTTTTCCTCACTGGCCCATACCAAAATACCACTCAACTGATGTTGGGGGATGTTGAGCTTATGCACGACTTTCAGCACCAAATCGGCAACCGTGCTCGTTCTTGGCACTAAAAGCTCCAATAAGTGGAACTGGAGCACACTGTTGAGCCAGTAAATCTTGATAGCTTTCATGCTCTCATATTCTTTGAGTGTTATGTTGAGCACCTCATATTCGAACTCGGAGACTGAAGACACCGCCACCTGCCTATTGAAAATTTGGGAAAGGGACATGTTTGAGGCCAATGGAAATCTTGTTCCGTGATTGTTGATCACGAATATCCGCAAGTAGTCAGGGTCTGTCTTGTCGCCGATTCTTTTGGCTATTGCCTCCGCCAACTCCTGGTAAGTGTGAGTTGTTGAAACCCACATATCGAAAGATTTGCTGATCTCTTTAGCTAGCTTGATCTCCTTCGCTTCTGCAGACTCTCCGTTTATATCAACTGAAGTTTCTTTCTCAGATACTGCATCTTCTTCAGCAACATAATCACTATCCTCTTCTCCGTCATTCACTTTACATGGCTTTACGTGAATGTGCAACCGGGTAAAAAGGAACTTGTAGTAATCCTGAACGCCACTGATCCTGCCTCCAACAGACTGCACTTCAGAAAGCTGCACGGCTAAAATATCGCCGGTACTCAACTCATTCTTCTCGAGAGTTAGTTTTGGGTCCACAGGTTCAATTTTCATCCTTGAGATTTCCTCGAAGTATGACAACGAAGTCTCTGTGTGAAATCCCAAAAGAGAGTTGATCTTGGGGGTCAAGTTTGAGATAATGACATCTTTGTTGACAGTTAAGAAGGTGAGACCTCTCACTTCAGAGAGAACTGGGTCAAAGTACTTGATAAACAAGATGATTTCATTACCAGTATCTTCTTTTACCACCTGCACTAAGCGTTGCGATACTATTCTCTCAGAGACTTCATCAAAGTTGAAGAGTTCCGGTTGAATAAGAAATTTTGGGGCGGTAATATTCGTGAGCTCTTCTCTTGTTTCGAGAACGAAGAACGCCATTTCGTCGTACTTTCTCTTGAAACATTTGTTGTAAACCTCCATAACCGTCTCGTCAAACAATTCAGGCGGAACCCCGCAATCAGGACGCGAAGTTTTGTTGTTTCTCTGCTTTATTGTTAACAACTTGAAGGGTAAAGCAGAAACATCGAAATCAGCATCATGTACAGGATAATCCTCAGAGCTATCCATACCGTCTGAATCCGTTGGGTCGGAGTAGCCCAATTTATCACTCAAAAGTTTCAAGAGTGATAAAAATTTAGCATCTTTTCTTACCAAGATCTCTGAACCGTATGATCTTGCATCAAATATTTCAGGACCGTATTCTTTAGTCTTGGAGGGATCGGGACACAAATCAAATCCATTGAAGTAGGTGAAATTTTTCGATGTCACAATCTTCACATTGATGAAATAAAGTGCCTCTCTTCTCAATCTTTCTTGCTTTTCAATCTCGAGACGCTCAGCTTCAATCTGTTGGAAAATGTGCTCAGGGATAGCCCCCACTTCATCGGGTAAAATCATGGGCAACTCAGACTCTCTGTAATACACTAACATGTATGCTGATGTAGCCCTCCGAATGAGGTACTCGTTCTGCTCCATTCTGGTGAGTTGTCTCACTTGATTAGCTGTGAGGTCAGCGGCTCCAAAATTTTCCTTAAACACCTGAGAAGGTGTAACTTTCCAAACTCTATCATCATCAAATCTCAACCAGGTGTCGCTATTTCCTTCCGGCTTGATCATGGCGTAGTAATGACCATTTGAAATGCTGCCCTGGTGAACAAGAACTCCGTGAAGCTTGTAGTTCCAGTTCTCATTTTTGATGCTATCATCTAAATCGTCATCAAGATATGCGCTAAGATCAATGCTATCTGGAAATTCGTAAAAGTCATCGATCTTCACTAAATCATCGACCATGAAATCATACTCGAATCTTTTCAATTGCAAATGTAAAACTGGGGGGAACGACTCAAAAACAACTCCTTTTTTCGCATCCTGGTAGCCGTGGCCCTCACCGGCTTGATATTTGTTTTCTCCATCCAACATTTCTATTTCGATATAGTTTTCGAAAGACTGTTGCAAGTTTTGAAAGCCCTTGACGTTAAGTTGTATGTCCCAAAAATCTTCGACTCTCGAGGATTCGTAAGAAACATTGACACACTTGATGTAAGATTTCATTTTTCCAACAAAGATATCATTTAAGCGGTTCTCAATTTTCGTACCTTTCATTGCAGACTCCAATTTATCCATCAACACACGGTTAAGCTCCTGAACATCATGCTGCGTGAAAGCCTCACTAGAGTCCCAGCCGAAAGACTTTGTTAATTCAAGTGTACCGACAGGTTCTTTCGACAGCTGCATCAAAGAGAAGATCTTTTGTAAAGCAACTGCGACAGCTTTGCTATTTGCTTTGGACGTCTCCAGTAAAGAGTCCAGGGTTGGGATTTGATACACAAGATCTCTGAATCCTCTAGTGGTAAAGTATGACTGCAAGAGAGAATTAAGATAGCATGTTGCACCCTGGTTATTCAAACCCACGAACCCAGTGCTTAGCTTGGAATCGTAGTTAATGAAGTTGTGCCACAAAACACCCGTCGACGAGTCGTCAATGACTCGAACATAACCAGTAATATTCAATTTGTTATTCTCCATAATTGCATGCAATTGGTTAACTTTCTGAGGGTTTACAAGGTCCCTCGTGGTAATGAAAGAGGAAAATCCCCAGTCCGTTTCATTTTTGTTGAAACGGTGGCTCGAGCCACTTGGGTAGTGAGACTCTGGGTGATCAGGGTTCCAAATATCGAGTGCAAACTGAGCACAAATGTACCAGTTTGTGTCTAGATTGCCGTCTGAGTCTGGGCATGGGTGTGGCTCCATATATAGGGAAAGCAGATCGTTGTTTCCCTTCGGAAATAACAAAATGTTCCACTTAAATCCACCACACTCAAACGCAGGGCTAGCCACCTTGTTTTCCCGCTTGATTGCGTTCCAATCCTCGATAGTCCAAACATAATGGGTGCAGTCCTTAACAGGGTAATCTTGGACAGGCTTCATCAACCTCTTTCCCAAATTTTTGAAGTCTGTAGCAATAGGAATTGGCGTAATCAATCCGGGTGTATTACTATTGGATACATCCTTGGCGAAGTCTTCACGTGTCTGGACCTCAACATCCGAGCGGTCGGAGTTGTCGGAAGTTTCCATGCCAATTACCTCTTCAAGCTCCTCATTGACTATTTCACAATCACTGTCAATCTCAATCAAGTCGTCTCGTGAGCCTGCGCCGTTTAGCAAAGGATTGTGGTGGCCAATCATGGCTCTGGGGTAAGTAGTGGATTCAGAAGTTGAATTAGGGGAAGATGTTTATAGAAACCTCAGAAGTTCTTGTTTTTCGGCAGTAGGGAATCAGCAAAGTGCAAATCAGTATTTTGCTTTGAATTTAACTTCAACAAACTGGATTGGTATATTGCTATTTGGATTGGCAAACTGGCTTGAGACAAAAAGAGGAAATGATTAGCTGGGTGATCAGGGGATACATGATTCAAGGGTCACGTGGGGTAGAGTGCGAGTGTACTGCTGGGTCACATGACCAGCAGAAGAATCTACGGTTGCCCTCTACAGACTCCCAGAACATACTCAGCATGCTTTTCTTTTCAACACATTTGTAACAGTTCTTTCTCGTATGTCATCTTGAAAAGGCCTGTATGACACATGCCTAATTATATGCTTGTAATGCTATATGCAGTCCTGGCTATATTTGATGCACCAACTTCCAAACCCTAGCATTTTCTTTCCTTCTTTTGTGCCAAGGAGGGTTTGAATGACGAGAGTGGTTCAAATACCAGATATTGTTTTCCAAGCTTCTTCATCACCAAAATTTGGTGTACGGGTGTATGGTATGTGAGAAGATTAAGACTGCGTACTCAACGCAACAACATTACCAATGTCGGGCAATGACATTTTACGTATGTTCAACGACTTAGTCTTCTGTAAATGATACTAACCATCAGCTGTTCTCAAGGCTTCGGATTTGGCCGAGGAAATGCAGACACGGGTCCTCGAAATGGCCATGGATGCTACAAAGGCCTATAAAGTGGAAAAGGATATCGCCACATACCTCAAAAAAGAATTGGATTTGCAGTATGGAGCATCGTGGCACGTCATTGCAGGCAAGTCGTTTGGTTCCTACGTTACCCACGAGCAAGGCTATTTTGCATACTTTTACATTGGCGATATAGCGTTTCTTGTGTTTAAGAGTTGAACAATCTGTAGAAAGAACGCCATTAGCTATTTTGAGCAAGTCACATTACATCTTCTAATATATATATATATATATATATATCAATATATTCAATGATCTACTCATGCGAAGAATAGCCTGGTGTAGAAGACTAAGCGCATATTTTCTCAAAACTGATACACTAGAACCTTATGCTAGGAATTTATACACTAGAGCCTACAAATGACACGCTAATGGAAGCATGATAGTTAAAGAGTGGAAAAGTGGTTTTAATCAAACGACTTATACAATCTATATTATATATGTGATCTCATGCAACCTGAGCTCTCATACTCTAGAAGCTAAATAAAAAGCTAAATTATTTGAGCTTTTCGTCTTGACCGCTCAACAAGGTGAAAACAGGAGCTCCAAGCTTTTCTCTTCCCTTTAAGAAGTCCAACTCCATGACGAAAAGGTACTCGAGAATCTCTCCGCCAGCCTTTCCCACCAATTCACCGGCAGCACTGGCACTTCCTCCGGTGGCCAAGATATCGTCCACAATGGCAACCTTGGCGCCCTTTGGAATCACATCTTGCTGGATCTCAAAGACATCCGTGCCGTATTCCTTCTTGAATTCGGCAGATAACGTAGCACCAGGCAATTTTCCCGGCTTTCTAACGGGAATGAAGCCAGCATTCAAAGATAAAGCCAATGCGGGGCCAAAAAGAAAACCTCTGCTCTCCAATCCCACGATGTAGTCGATATTCTTACCGTTCAAGTGCAATTTGAAGGCATCGAGCAACTTCTGGAACAGCTGTGGCTTGGAGAAAATGGGCAAGAAGTCTTCAAAAAGAATTCCCTCCTGAGGAAAGTTTGGGAACTGTTTCAAGTCCTTCTTCAATTCGGCGGCAAGGGCTTTGATCTCTGACATAGGGGTTTGTGGTGAGGGAGCAACATCGCGCCTTCATCGATGTGTGGTTTAACGTTCTTCGCGACCTGCACGATGAGCAACGAATCCTTTCATGCTTAGGTTTCAAGATGTAGCCAAGCTTCAAGTTGTTATTCAATGCCGTGATCGAAAAATGCAAAACCCTTTACAAAATGGTTTTCTGCAGCTACAGACCCGACTCAGATTTCATATAATGAGGTATAGTTCATCCTGATCTATTTCCGTATATTTGTTGATTCTGTTTCAATTTTGACTATTTCCTTCTTGAATTTAATTCATCTCCACTTATTGTTTAATCACTTACAGTTTTTACGAGCCCTGGTCCTGTCGCTGGGGTGCTCACGCAGGACACTTCGTGAAACTCTCCTAAAACCGTATCGTTGGATAATTCCATCCAATTTCCAGAATCAACATGACTCACACTTCCCCAAATGGGTCTGTACTTCCAATTCATGAGTTTGTATGTTGTCGTCATGGAAAGGATCTGGAGTACCTCTCCCGCCTTTACATCACACTTGTACTCAGCCTGAGTTTCGAGTCGAGCATTTACATTGGCGGAAGGCAGAATTGACACACGGAGGATTTCGACGTCAAAAAAAGGTGCCAGCAAATCAAATCCAAGAGATCCGGTTGTTCCCTTGCTTAACGTTACTGATTTGGACGCAGTACCGCCTCTAATGGTGCTCAAACACGAGGACAATGGCTTGTTTGATTTCTTTTCCTTAAGCAATTTGCCCTGTTTTAAGTGAATCCACTCCATGTCTTCATCTTCTTCGGTCGCCAGAAATTTCATCATCTCAGTATGTATGATTAAAGTATTGTCGTTGGTGCACCGGTACATCACTTGTGGGGCTGAGAAGTCCAAGCTGGTGATGTTTTTGCAATCAACATTGATAATGTTTGTCTGAGCCAAGAGAATATTGGCAGAGCCAAACGTAAAATAGAGACATAAGATTAGTCCCCACATTTTGGTAGTTGTATGTTTCTTGTGGAAGAAGCTTGTGATCGTTTATGTTTATCAGCATACATAAATGTGGGTGCAAATTATACTCCGGCATGAACGCGACATCAAATACTTAGTGCGAGGAAACAGAACAAATAAAGGCATTTTCGGTTGGTAACAGAGAAAAAAAATAACAGTTAAGCTGACCTGTATTACAGTAGTAAGCTAAGCATGTCTGGTTTGTATTCAGGGTAATGAGTGCTTCCACAATACCTAATTATAAGACAGGCAACCTAATCAAAAAGCCTCAAAAGACCGGAATGTAGATATAAAATAAAAAGACGAATTGAAAAAGACAGAAAGTAAAAGATCAAAGAACAAAATTTACTGCCTGTAGCACGTTCTCTACTTGGGGCGTACTCCACTACTCTGGCGCGGTCCAAACGGTTTATACACTACGCACTGACCAATTTTCACCCACGCACACTCCTCGACAGCACCCAACACACAATGTCTGACGGCAATCTCCACAAAAAGTCGGCGCTGGAGACCACGCCTCTTCATGGAGTCAAACGGGAAAGAGAAGATGATGAGCTTAGCTCGGAGTCTCAGACCTCTCCTATCAAAGCGGAAGGTTCTGCGGACTCTCCTGACCAAGTCAGAGCAGACGACCAACACTCGCAGAACAAACCAACCTTGAATGACTCTACTACCCCCCGAGTCAAAACTAGCAATGAATCTTTAGAAACAGGTGAAGTTGATAATATCAATGCAGAGGATGAAGATGACAATGACGATGAGGGTGATGACGATGACGATGATGACGATGACGATGATGATGAAGAAGATGAAGAAGATGAAGAAGATGTGGGAACCAAGAGAAAAGCCAAGAGAAGAAGAGCAAACCAATTTCTTGATATTGAGGCTGAAGTTGATGATGAAGAGGAGGATGAACTCGATGAAGATGATGAAGAAGCAGAGCTTTTAAGGGAACAATTCATCTCTGACGACCGCGAAATCGATAGGGGAGACCCCTCCGCGCCAGCCAATTTAGATGTGGACGATGACAGACTCCATAGACAGTATGATCAGCGTCGACAGCAGGCAGAGGAGCAGGATGCAGAGAAGTTGGCTGAGACATTGAAGCAACGGTACAGAAAGACCCACACCGTATACAGAGGCGATACTGCAGCCAGTGGAACTGTTTCTCAAAAGCTTTTGATGCCTTCTATTAACGATCCGGCAATTTTTGCTATCCGGTGTACCCCAGGAAGAGAAAAGGAATTGGTGCGTAAGTTGTACGAGAAAAAACGCACATTGGCTCGCCTGGGTCGCCCGCTTGACGTCTTGTCCATTTTTCAAAGAGATGCCTTCAAGGGCTATATTTATATGGAGGCCAAGAAACCCGAGGCCATTCAACAAGCATTGACGGGTATGGTGAATGTTTATGCCAATCAGAGAATCATCGTGCCTGTGAGCGAATATCCTGATTTGCTCAAGCAAGTAAAGTCGTCAGATGTGGAGATAGTTCCTGGTATCTATGTCAGAATCACTCGTGGTAAATATAAGACTGACTTGGCCATTGTGGACAACTTGTCGGAAAATGGCTTGGAAGTGCGGTGTAAGTTGGTGCCACGGCTTGACTACGGTAAGAATGATGACTTTACGCCCGAAGGAAAGAGAATCAAACTGAAAGCAAGACCTATCCCCCGACTTTTCAACGAGCAAGAGGCCAGAACGTACGATTCTGAGTACTTGCAACCCGGAAGAGGTCCCCGATCCTTCGTCTACAGAGGCGACGAATACCATGAAGGTTTTCTTTACAAAGACTTCAAATTGCAATTTCTTCAAACTAAGGACGTATATCCTAAATTGGAGGAATTGGACCGTTTCCAAACCGGAGGCGCTGATGAAGATGGCATGGATCTTGCAGCCGTTGCAGCATCTTTAAAAAGCAGCAAAAACCAAGAAGGTGGACTTTCCAGTGCATTCCAACCAGGTGATAATGTCGAAATTCGTCGTGGTGAGCAAGCTAAAACCATGGGTAAGGTTTCTAGTGTTTCCTTGAATGAAGTTAGTATAATAGTCACTGATGCCGGTGACAGGCAGTTGGTGAACCAAGAATTAACAGTCACTGCGAGCGACTTGAGAAAAGTGTTCACGCTAGGCGATCATGTGAAAGTCATTGAAGGAAAACACACTGACCAAACCGGTTTGGTTATTAAAATTGACGGTGACTCCGTGGTATTATTGAGTGACCAAACAAAAGAGGATGTGCGTGTGTTTGCCAATTACTTGATCAAGGCCACCGACTCTTCCACAAGTGTGGACATGGTGAACAGCAAGTATGAAATTAAAGACTTAGTACAGCTCAATGCTTCGACGTTTGGTGTCATTGTGAAAGCCGAGACTGGTTTCTACGGTGTGCTTACTGGCGATGGACGAGTGGTAGATGTCAAGCCAACTGGTATTGTTTCCAAACTCAAATTGACTAGAAGAGAACAGGTGGCCACAGACAGAAGCGGCTTGACTGTGAACGTTGGCGACTCTGTGAAGGAAAAGGGTGGAGACAAAAAGAAGGAGGGTGTGGTGGTGCACATATACAAGAACGTGTTGTTCGTTGAATCTCATGAGCTCAACGAGAATTTAGGAATTTTTGCCACCAATGCCTTGAATGTCAGCACGATCTCTACCAAAAACTCAATGGTTTCCAAAACCCTTGGGCCAGACTTGAGCCGCATGAATCCGAACTTGAAAGCTGCTCCCATCATGGCATCCGGTGTGAAAATTCGTGCCGGTGGCCGCGATAAGTTGTTGAATAAGGATGTCGTCATAAATGGAGGAAATCATAAAGGTCTCATGGGTAAAGTTGTGGAGACAGATGATGTGGATGCCCGCATTGAGTTGCACACCAAATCCAAGAAGATCAAGGTCAACAAAACCAAGTTGAGTGTGTTAATACGGGGAGAGTCGATTCCATATCTCAGATTTATTGGTGCCTCCGATCAGGGACCCAGAGGAGGCCCCGGAGGCGGCCTGGCTCCAGCTTTCTCCTCGGGCGCGAAATCTGCTTGGGGTGGTGCTACACCGTCGATTGCAGGCGGTGCCTCATCTTGGGGTGGAAAGACTCCTTCAGCTGCTGGTGGGGCTTCCGCGTGGGGTGCGCCCCCTGCTGGTAATGCTTCGGCATGGGGTGCTCCGGCTGCCGGTGGTGCTTCTGCCTGGGGTTCTAACGCAGGCGGTGCTTCCGCTTGGGGAACCTCCGGGGGTGATTCAGGAGCAGGTGGATCTTCGGCATGGGGTGCAGGAGGTAATTCCACTTGGGGAGGAAACCAAAACGCTGGAGGTAACTCCACCTGGAATTCTAACTCAGGGGGAAACTCTACATGGGGCAAATCTTCGGGAAGGGCATCCGCATGGGGCAACAACCAAGGCAGTAATTCGTCGTGGGGTAATAACCAGGGTGGAAATTCAGCGTGGGGAAACAATCAAGGTGGAAATTCATCCTGGGGCAACCAAGGTGGAAATTCATCTTGGGGCAATCGGAACAGCGCTGCTGGTGGCTCCTCAGCATGGGGTAATAGTGGCAACCAGACTTCGGGCTGGGGAAAAGATGGAGGGTCGTCCACCTGGGGTTCCAAATGAACACACACAATCATTGACCACCGTTTGTATTATAAAGTTTACTTAAAGATTACAATTTACTCATAAAGATGATGCTCTACCTCTCACATTCTGCTTGTATGTCAATTTTTGTTCTCACACCCTGGGCAATTGTGAAGAACCTCGTGTACAAAGATATCGCAATCTATGCAAAAATCATTGCTGCACTTACCACACTGATATCGAGAACTCGACCCTGCAGTCACTTTTGAAATATCGACACCCTCTGGGAATCTCAATAAGCAACCGTAGCAGTGAGTGGAAGTGTAGCTTTCGGAGAGTGCGACCTCTTTAAAATTCATCAAAGGAACTAAGTGATGATACGACCTAGCCAAATGGGTCGATAGAATAAGCATAAGACCACATGCAGGGCACACCGTAGGTAGGCTACATACGCGGCTACGGCACTGGGGGCAAATGTAGCCGATTTCGGAAGTCGACTTGACTTGGCTTGCGGTTGGGTTTTGCACAGTCACCACTTCTTTGCTCTCGTTGGATCCAAGCGTAGGGTGACATGCACATAGATGTGGTAAGTTAGCGTTCAAAGTGCCGCTAGATGCAGTCAAGGAGCCCAGAAATTTCAGAGGAAATCCCATTCGAATTAAAGGCACACCCTCGGTTTTCTCGTGCTGGGCTTCGATCGATGTTTTAGAGACTGCAAGAGGCTCCACGCAGTCCATGAGAAGCTCTTTAAAGTGATGCTCATTCATAATAACTCCGTAGTATTGGGAGGCATTGCGTTCTGGTCGGTACAGGCCCTGGGCCAGGTAGTTAGTTTTGGACACTATCTCTTGGCAGATGGCTATACGGGCCAGAAGACCAATAACTTTGACTTTGATTTCTTCACGGGCCAAACTATCAATGGTCTTGTGGATGTCTCCCGGATCAGAAGTGAAGAGAGCTCCGAAAATAATGAGTATTTCCTTGGAGTTTTTTGATGCAGAGGCACCGGGGCCGCCGAAATTCAGGTTGAGAAGAGATCGAGAGAGCTCTAAAGCGTTTTGTAGCGACGGGTCACCTTTGGGCTCAAACCGGTTGTGTTGTCGGGATTTCAAGGCCCGTATTTTGTCAACGTGATGCTGTGGCAGTCCACTCACCTCTGAAACAACCTGGGCCACGCCGTTTCTCATCATGACAACTCCCATTTGAGAAATGGGATTCTGGTCAAAAAATTCCACTACAAATTCCTGAAGGTATGTCAACATTGCACTGAAGCGGGTAGGGCGCAAGTCTTTCTCTAGCATCTGCGACGAGCCATCGATGACCACCACTAACGTCCGGATGATTCCCCTTTGGAAAGGAGCTGTGGGGTTCTTCATGATCTTTTTCTTTCGTGCGCCAATCATTTGCTGTACGATTGCCTCTAGAGAGTTACCGCTTTCATCATCCTCTTTCACGATGTCCCATGTTCTCTGGTACTCATCTTCCCAGGTGTAAGCACCAGAGGCAGTTTTCAAGTCAGTAGTGGGGGCACGAGACCGCGTGCGCTTAGCCATTCCCTGTGGCTCGGGGGACATGGACAACTCCCTCAGTTCCTGGCCGGAGCCATTATCGATGAATTCGTCATCAGATTCCATGATGTGGGCTTCAAGAGTGCTGAGAGCGCAGTTAAACCGTACTTTGTATGCAGGTACAGTTCATGTAATTCGTATTCTCTCGAGTTGTTTTTCGTGTGAGCTTCTGAAAGAAAAAGTATTCTACATTCATTTTTTTCAGGCTTAATAGCCTTGTTAGTGTAGCTCTTATCCACTTAGTAGGCTATTGAAAGTTTATTAATGTTTACAGTTTCTTCATTTATGGTTCCTGGAATACCTGACAAAATACTATCTGACAATGTACAATATTCCAAAGTTACTTGTAATCCGATCAAAACTTTCAAGCATCTGGGAAACAACAGACTTGAAACTTAGCAAAGCTTAAGAAGAGTTTCAAGAAACTCCTCCGTTCTAATACGCTATTATTTTACACTTATGAGGAGTGACTTAAATGGATGCGAAATCAGTCGAACAATCTTCACTACATTGGTATAAAAAACCAACTGTATATTTCGATTTAAAGATACCTTCAACAATCGAAACGATTTTGCAGATACAGCTTATGATTAATAGACTTTAAGAAGCCCATTCCCATGAGACTTTGATGCGGCCCAAGTCTTTGTCAGCAAGCTCGGAGAATGCAGTGGGAGAAAGGTCCAAGCCATTTACTCCACATCCCACACATCTATCGACGACAGTAACCTGAACGGTCTTACCCCCGTAGTGAGCATTGATTTTTTTGCCACACAAAGTGTTTTTGTTAGGATTTCCATTAGGAGTGTATTGATCAAACAATTCCTTGTTCATAGCAACAACGAGTTCCTGTTCATCGCTTTCAAAACCGCATGCACCCATTTTAGGCTCGTAAAAAGTACCTTTACCGGAGAAGGTCTCGCCATTACTGATGGAACCGGTTGCACTTGAACTCTGAACTGCAGCGCTCTCAACTGGGGTAACCTCAACTGGTGAATCTTCAACTGGCGCAGCAGAAGGCTTGAAAGTATCAGTAGGTGCAGGAGGCAAAGCTTGCTCTGCTGCAGGAGTCACAGAGGCTATTGTGGCTTGGGTGACGGGAACAGAAGCAGGTGCGATTGCACTTGGCGAGGATAAGCTGGAGCAAGCAGTGGCAGAAGAAGCTTTCAAGAAAGTTTCGGGGTTTGCTGGATTTCCTTTGGTGGCGGCAGCGTATTGTGCGTGGTTAACTTGGATGGTGGTGTATTGTGTAACAGTCACAAACTCAACTTTGGGCAAAGGCGATGCGGCAACCAAAGCCGAAGCGAGAGCAAAAGAGGTTAAGGTAGAGAACTTCATTATTGGAAAAGAGTGACGGAGTAAATAAATGAGTGACTGGAAAGGAGTGGACGGCGGTTAAGCGGAAAAGATATGGACTGCTAGAAAATTGTAAACTGACTGTGTGAATTGAAGAATTTCGACACTGACGAGACTTATATATCAATTCCCAAGGCATGCGCACACTGCGCCGCGAAACACGCATGCACTGTACTGGGCCCGTCCTAACGACAGGGGCGAGCTCGTAATCTGAATTCCACACTATAACAGGTGCCCCTTTCGAAGGCACGTATTCAGTCAATTGGTCAAATAGAGAATTGCAGGAAAGTTAAGAGTTATGAAAGTTAGTATATTCTGATTTTAATCTTGACTTTCAGAGCTCCCAAACTGTGCTATGCCAGCTTCAAGTCTTTTTTTGGCCAGGCTTTCGCAGCTTCCGTTTTAAGCATTGAGCCAGTAATTATGCGTGAGGGGCTTAGCCACGAGACTTCTCGGCCAACACAATTTTGCTCAGTTACCAGCAAAATATGAGTTTTGAAAAAAACCGCATTAAATTGTTCCACCAGCGGTTTCATATCTTTTGCATCGCTATGCATTATTGAAAAAGGTACACTTCACGCTTACAACAAGAAATTAGAGCTGGTGCATAAAAACCCGCGCTTGAACCAGTATCTCGAGTCTAGAGTGCTCGAGACAAAGTAAAGTGAAACAAATACTGCATTCATACAAAGAATGAGCAATTTACATCGCTGAAAGAACAATAATCTTTTTTCAGCGACCAATTTACAGAATTGGGAATATCTCAAAGCATGGTGACATCTCGAAGTTCGATATTATCTTGAAACCAAAGCAATGATGTATATAGCTTGTTTCATTGCCTATGTAGAACCCTATTTATGTAGCTACTAGCCCTCGACCTTCCTCTTTTTCTGCTTCTCGTCATTATAGTCCACCTTTCCCTCGAGGGTAATTTTAGGAAGTGCTTCCGCAAGCGCTTCAATATCAGTGAGAGTTTGGATGTTAGTATTGTCATGTAGGTTTACGCCCGGGTACAAGTCCAGAACATTTGGTATCAAAAGAACCGCGTCCTCTGAAACAAGCTCCTTAAATGCATAACCTTGTGAAAGGAGAGGTGTGATCTCGTGCTCCAGGTTTGGAGCACTGTAGAACTGGGTAAATCTTGCACTGCCATACTCCTGTGTGAAATCTTCTTCGCTTAAGTACTTGGAGAAATCAAGATTCCCAGGAAACTCCTTGCCTTCTATATCCTTGTTTTTCTTTACCTTGGGCACTGGCGCACTGTCGTTCTCTTGTATATAAAAGCTTCGTAGTAGGTGTATGGCCTCTACTCTCAAAATGCCGCCATAGCTCCGGTAGCTGTGGCTACCTTGGACCTTAATCACCGTCCCGTTACCGCCGAATCGATCATTGGCAGCCCCGAAATACACTTTTTTGATGCCTAGTTGCTCAATAGCCAGTGCACACATGACACAGGGCTCTATCGTCACGTAGAGAGCCACCTGCAGAAAAAAAGACTCTACATCTTTCTTCGGTCGATTCAAGAGTTTGTTTTCCTCAAGAATTTTATCGATGCCCATGAATTCCGCGTGTCGGATCCCATTAAGAGAGCGGTTTGTATCGTTGCACCCAAAACTGAGGATCTTACCGGTAGGTTCATGGATAAAAACACACGCCACGGGAGTTTCGCCATTCCTAAGTGCACGGAAGGCGACGAAGATGGCTAGCGCCATCTTCTGAAAGTGGCCGGTGAGATCCGTCATGGTGTTCACCTGCAACACTCGTTGGTTTGAGATGACTAAGATGCGAAGTCACGTGGGCACTAAAGCAAATTTATTAGCAAACTGCACTATCACCAGAGTAGGCTCGTAGATTAAAGAAGCCCTGTAATGGGCAAATTCACGGGAAAACAATTGTGTAAAAAACATAGTGTTCCACTCCAGTAATCTGTGCACCCACTCACTGACGCACTATAATGTACAGTTCATACATTCTTGGGCGACTTTCAACAACTGCACAGAAAACTAATCGATTTCCTTCATATTTTGATGGGACAGGGACATCTATGAGTATGCAAAAAAGCCTTTTGAGGAAGCGAGCTCTTGCATTTGGTCTTGATTCAGTGGCCGAGAACCCAGGCCCAGCTAATGAAGAATCTGCCCCTTCACCAAGTGATGTTCAGGAAATCCAAGTAGAAGAGCTGCTGAATCCAACCAAAAATGCATGTTTCCCTATTCAAGAAACATATCGTTTTCCAGGTGGTCTCAATTTAGCCACTTACTACCGACCACCAACCCTGGATACGGCTCCTCTATATATCTGTCATCACGGTGCCGGCTCTTCAGGCATGACATTCTGGGCGATTTCCAACTACTGCATGCAACATAAAATTGAAGGTGGATTCTTTGTTTTTGACATGAGAGGCCATGGTAAATCGTCCAGCCCAGAGCCTCTGGACTTCTCATTGACCACGCTAACGCGTGACTTTTCCATGCTAATTAAGGAATTCCACCTGCGTCATGCTCCAAAAAATCCCGTCTGTCTAGTAGGTCACTCTTTGGGTGGAGCAGTGGCGACAGATTATATTGGACAGGATCCTCCAAACGTGCGTGGCTTGGTAGTGGTCGATATAGTGGAAGAAACTGCTGTGCGATCTTTACTTGTTGCTCCCCAGTTTTTGAGCAGCAGGCCACAGTCATTTGGTTCTTTATCAGAGGCAGTAAACTGGAACTTGCTGACACGTTTGCTACGAAATGTAGAATCAGCCAAAGTCAGCGTATGCGATCTTTTGCGGCCTGTCCAAGGGAAATTACTATGGAGGGCTGACTTCTCTGCAATGAAACAATTCTGGGGTTCATGGTTTGTGGACCTATCTAAGAAATTTATATCTTCCAATAGAAACGTGGCTAAGTTGCTCATTCTTTCGAGCAATGACACCCTTGATAAGGACTTGATGATTGGCCAGATGCAAGGCAAGTATCAGCTAGTGGTGTTCAATAATACCACGAACACCGGTCATTTCATCCAAGAAGACATCCCGAAACAGTTCGTCATAACCATCCTGGATTTTATGCGGCGCAACGATATTTCCAAGTTCATGAGTAAAGAGTCCAAGCTTGAAACCTTATGGGGAGGATCCCTCAATTGACTTCATTCAACGCCTAACTCAAATCCCAAGCCAGTCTTGCGACTTTTGATCTTTTCCACTATGGCGTCAATGTTTCTACTAGCCAATGGAAATCTTGGGCTAATTAAAAATGGTCTCAAGTCGAACCGATTATCATCTGGGGAGTACTGTTCTGCGTGGTAAGAGGGCGTCATAGTTGTCATTTTGTGCCGATTCACAGCATAAAAGAACCAGAACTTCTTAACTTTTTCAGCAATAACCTCTGCACTTAAATTCTTGGGTGGTTGCGACCATTCGTGGTACAATTTCACGAACATGGATTGAGGGCCGCACTTATCAACCTTTCTCAATTTACCAAAGATGGACAACTCTTCATACGTCATTCCCATATCCACCTCGTCAGACTGTACGTAATCTTTAGTTATTGGCTCGAGCTCTGCTGTGGGAGTAGCGTCCAAGAAGTCTTTTAAAATAGGAAGTTCAAACATTTGCTCGGCCCACTTAATGAAGGCTTTCAAGTCAGTTTTTGAGATACCACCTATGGGATTCAAATCGGCGCTTGAACAATCATATTTGGTTAAATATCCTCTCAAGCACTCATCCACATTGGCGCTACCCAAAACAAGAAGCCCACCTTCTCTGTTTCTAGTCCACGGCAATAATTGTGCGAAGAGATAACTAAGAACCATTCTCAAACGAGCTTGTATGTTTTGCAAGGCCAAGTTTTCTGTTTGTGAGCCACCGAAAATCTTAAAAATTGGCTTCTTTCCGGTAGCAACTTCGAACACATTTATGACTGTCAGAACTAGGGTGTCCATATTCATATCAATATGAAAAGATCCGATTTTCGAGGATAACTCCTTTGCCCTGAATCTTGTTTCTGCAGACGAATTTTCGGTGCCCATAAACGAAGTGTAGAACAATTTGTCTGCAACATCCTGTGGAGTCTGAGGAAGGAAATGTTCATCTTTGGCAAGAACTCTTATGTCCTTCAAAACATTATCGTTTCCTTCAGAAATAGCAGATACAACAAGGCGGCACATAGAATGCACAATCACTGCAGTGGCACACGAATCGATTCCTCCACTGAGAGGTAAGAAGAAGCCACCAATTTTTGACCTGCGCAAGTAGTCCCATAACCAACATGCAGGCCCAAGGGCAATTTCCTCTTCGGGTTCATGGTACCTGATTCGGGGAAGAGCTTTTGTTGGGCGAATAGAAGGATCAAATAGTTGTGCTTGCGGGGCAAGCTCAATTTGCGAAGAAATAACGTGATATGGAGACCCTTGTGTCACCGACTGGAGAGCTGCTGACTTCTGGTTTCGGTAAGACCGAACCTCATTCAAATCAATGGTAGCTACGATGACTTCCACGTCATCGAGTGAAAATTGCGATCCCTGTGCCACCATAATTCCATTAACAATTATACATGCGCATCCGTCATAGTACAATCTGTCACCATCACAGCCTCTCTGGTTAGAATAAAGATATATTCCTCCACATTTTTTCGTAGCTTCCATGATGAGCTCCAACCTCACATCTAGCTTTCTAAGCTCGTGGTGCAGGCCGGACGAATTGGTGATAATTTCCACTCCATCCAACGCCATGGATATATGAGGTGACTGTGGAGTGAAAAGCTCTTCACATGTTTCTGCACCAATCTTGGTCTCCAAGGTTTCCAATATACAGTCGCCAATGACCACGGAGCTTTGACCTGTAATCGCCTGGATCGACTTGGGTAATTGGTAATTCTCATGATACTTCACACGGTTCCATGGCGTAAAATATCTCATTTCCCTATAGTTTCCGTCGTTGGCCAAGTACAATTTGGGACGAATATAGAGTATTTTCCGGTTGTAACTCAAAATACGACAATTGTACTTGATCGACTTGTGAATGATCGGCATTCCTATATCCAAAATAATATCTTTAGTTTCTGGATGCTCTATTATTTCTGAGTATACCTGCCAGCATTGAGCAAACAAGTCGTTTTCAGCGAAATGGTCCAAGCATCCGTAACCACAGACCTCTAACTCGGGCCCAACTCTAAGCTTGGCATTTTGGCGCTTTGCCTCACGAATACTCTCTAATATTCTGTCACGGTTTCCCTCAAAATCAAGAGCCCATTGATTTAAATTGCATGTTGCAATTGTAATATAATTGGACATGCTGGTGAAGATATGTGTCTCGGAGATTACGAAAGATGTGCCGCGCGAGATATGATGCAGGCTTCGCCAAATTCAAATTAGTGAAGTCAGAATGCAAAAAAAAATGATGCAGAACTTGTGTGACGAAACAGGTGTATGTGATTTATCTTGCAAATTGATCAAGCTTTGCTCTTAGAATATGTGCAAGAGTTCAAATTGAGTTGCGGTTTTGAATCATGTTTGATCATCAGAGAGACCTTTGATGTCTGGGTGTATATTAAATTAAATCCAAGGACAGATCTGTTTAGGCGAATGAGGGGAAACCACAGGCTTTTGGTTTGTTTTTTTTTATTTTTTAACCTATTAGAAAGCGAGTCGATAATAAAATCTCAAATGTGTTTCCGAGTTAAATAGAGAACCCATACCTATCTTGTATAGTAGACTGACTAAATTTCTATACCTATATTACCAAATTACAAACGAGCTATTGCATTGTAACAGGGTCAATTCCACTGGCTATGTTGCACTGGTGCATCAACCTTTTTTCGTCAAAGCCGCCATTCACACCCTTGAACTCTCCGGTGACAGAATGCCACACTCCTCTGTTAAAAAAGATCACCAAATCGCCTTCTTTCCAGGAATGCGTCATGACATTTTCGGGTGATATTGCTGGTCTCATCATAGAGTGAGCCTTTCTTCTTGCATCCTCCAATTCCAATGTTTTCAATTTTCCCTCTAGGCTTGTGTGCATTTTGTAAAGACAGCATCCGTGCACCTGCAAGTGGTGTTTTTTAGTGACAGGATTGGTCCACACCATAGGCAACTTCTTAATCTTTTTTTCTTCCCATTCCGGTAAATCATTGAATTTCATTTCCTTACCTTCGGACTCCATGGTAAGTCCGTCTTTAGTGGCTTTAGCTGGAGAAATAAAAATATATGGATGAGGTGCATACTCGACCACTGTGTTCAAAGCGAATGTTTTCTCTTCATCAGAAAGCCTCTGAAAAGCTGCTTCACCATTTATGAAACATGTAGCTCCTTGGGTCAATTTCAACTTATCCCCGCTACCATCATCGTAATCGATTGTTTGCCAGTGAGTTGTAGGTGTTGGAACACGCGACATGTGACTGATGAACTCAAGAGACCAGTACATGTGCGAGTACTGCATGTTCATGCCAAGCTTTCCAGATGA
>NLAO01002079.1:49312-66595 GCA_002370835.1 Metschnikowia continentalis | reverse complement strand
CCCCCCCCCCCCCCCCCCCCCCCCAGCCTCGAAGCCAGGTTATATAACCTTAGAGAGGTGATGCTTTTTGTGGTATTCCAGGTAAAGCAGGGGTGCGGTTGATCACCATATAGTTTTCCATTCTTTTTGGATTTTCAGTTTTTCCATTCTTTTTAGATTTTCAGTTTTTCCATTCTTTTTGGTTTTTCAGTTTTTCATTTCTTTTCTATTTTCAGTTTTTCCATTCTTTTCTATTTTTAGTCTTTACTACCTTTTTTTAGTCTTTCCTAGCTTTTCTATTTTTACATACATATCCTTCCAAAAATATAAATCTTTAATCCTAGTTAAATGTCATTTTCCATCGAGTTTCTAAATGTTGTCATTGGAAGCACCGAGATCGACTGTTTGGTTGTTTTCCTGGATCAGGCCAATCTTCACGAGTCTGGCAAATACATCTTGGACGGCTGGTACGATCTCTCCTTCAACACAAGCTTCGCAGGCAAGGTGTACCTTGAAATGACGTTTTACCCCAGCGTGCCTTTATTAGAGGATCCCTTTTTAATGTATCTATTCGTATTCTAACTACTCCACACTATAGTAAATTGTCTACACTATAGTAAATTCTCTACACTATAGTAAATTCTCTACACTTGTTAGATCCACCTTCGGTAGTGCTCTGGCTATTTCAGTAGTTTAAGCCTACGCTGTCTAATCCTAACAATGACCACTCCACTGTGCCACACCTCCACCACTTGCACAACCAAAAGGGGATACGATAGGCTCAAGGTACCAGGAGGGAACGTGAAAAGCTCAAGGTACCAGAATGGAATATGGAGAGTTTTCCCCTTTGCACCTAGCACACCTGTTGACTAGGCGATGCCGTCGTCAATTAAATAGCTCAGATTCCTCTTTCTGGGGAATCATCAACTAAAAAACATACTAAACAGACCACTTGACGTAACTAAGAATCTAGCAATACTACACTAAATACTCTGTACAGTAAATTCTCTATATAGTAAATTCTCTATACAGTAAATTCTCTATACTGTAAATTCTCTATACTGTAAATTCTCTATACAGTGTTTTTCAAAGGATTCAAACCACACTGGGAAAATTAATCAAACCAATAATTCAAAAAGTTTCATACTTCTTCGCACAGTCTTTTAAACCAAATGGTATATTGTTTCACACCAACTTTCATTAGAATTTAATATTCTGAAATCTTAAATCTGGACGATTGCCTTATAAGGTACTACATTTGGGAGTCTTGCAATACCAATCAAGGCTCAAGTACCAATCAAGGATGAAAAACGAACGGAACTGAACTGGTTTCCTTGTTATCCTGTATACAACAACTTATTAGTAGGGGTTATGTGTTGTATTGGTTTGTTTAATTTTGTTAGTGTGGTTTGAATCGTTTTGTCGCACTGGTTTGAACCATTCTGTCTTCTTGGTTCGAAACATTTTGGCGCATTGGTTTGAATAGTTTTGAAAAAAAACTGTACTGTAAATCCCTATACAGTAAATCCTCTATACAGTAAATTCTCTATATCACGAGAATATTGTCAACCAGATATGGATCAAGCATTTAAGAATGGAAAAAGACATGTGTTTGAACTTAACAGTATCACACTCCTGTTAGTCTTATATTTCGAACGTATCCCTTACGTCCTATAGTTTATCATGGGATGTATTGAACCTAGAATAGTCGAGGAACTTCCTCAGTAATCAAGGGAGGAAAACCTCGCTGTTATATACACTGGTTGTATGCAACCCTGCATATACATGAAACACGAGCACGTGATATACTAGTGTTACCCGACCATGATACCTTTCATCTCAGTATCCTAGTAAAATCGATTCCTAACAACATGTTGATTTGAAATATCACAAGTTGATAGAATACGCATAGAATAAGTTGATTGATTTGGATCACATCAGAACAAATGTTAACTTAGCGGATTACCTTACGAAAGAATTTGGACAGGACTCAGCATAAGACGCTGAACAATAAGATTCTACAGGGTCCATAACTTGTTGTTGTAACGCCTTCAGGAACGTTGGTTGGTAATTAGGAAGTGGCTAGTCATGTTATTGATACTATTCTTATTCTTCGGGATTGATACCGTTGTATTAAATGATTTTCGTAAATCAGAGCTTCCATTCCAATTTATAGTCTCTACCAGCTCGACACTGGCCAAAGGCAGGTCACTCACGTGACCTCATGTTTTTTCCTCTCAGACACTACACTAAATTCTCTATACAGTGAATTCTATACAGTGAATCCTATACAGTGAATTCTATACAGTGAATTCTATACAGTGAATTCTATACAGTGAATTCTATACAGTGAATTCTATACAGTGAATTCTATACAGTAAATTCTCTATACATTGTTTTTCAAAACTATTCAAACCACCATGACAAAATGGTTCAAACCAAGAAGACAGAATGGTTCAAACCAACTTTTATTAGAATTCAATATTCTGAAACCTTAAATCTCGAGGATTGCCTCATATGTACTAAATTTGGGACAGAAGTCTTGCAGTACCAATCAAGGGTGAAAAACGAAGTGAAACTGAACCCTGTTTGATTGTTATCCTGTATATAACAACTTGTCCATCTGGTTTGAAAGACTGTACAAAGGGGTACGAAACTTTTTGAATTATTGGTTTATTTAATTTTTCTAGTTTGGTTTGAACCATTTTGCCGTGGTGGTTTGAACCATTTTGGCGTGCTGAATTTGAATAGTTTTGAAAAACACTGTACAGTAAAATCTCTATACAGTAAATTCTCTATACTACACTCAATTCTCTATACACTAAATACTCTATACTACACTAAATACTCTATACTACAGTAAATTCTCTATACAGTAAATTCTCTATATAGTGTTTTTCAAAAGTATTCAAACCAGCACGGCAAAACGATTCAAACCACACTAGCAAAATTAAACAAACCAATACAATATGAATGATTACATAACTCCTAACAAGTTGTTGTATATAGGATTACAAAGAAACAAGTTCAGTTCCGTTCGTTTTTCACACTTGATTGGTATTGCAAGACTCCCAAATGTAGTAAATATGAGGCAATCCTCCAGATTGAAGATTTCAAAATATTAAAAGTTGGTGTGAAAGATTACGCCATTTGATTTGAAAGACTGTGCGAAGGGGTACGAAACTTTTTGAATTATTGGTTTGTTTAATTTTGGTAGTGTGGTTTGAATGGTTTTACTGCGCTGGTTTGAATAGTTTTGAATAGTTTTGAATAGTTTTGAAAAACACTGTACACTAAATACTCTACACTATAGTAAACTACAGTGTTTTTCAAAACTATTCAAACCAAGAAGACAGAATGGTTCAAACCAACTTTTATTAGAATTTGATATCCTGAAAACTGAAATCTGAAATCTGGAGGATTGCCTCCTAGATACTACGTTTGGGGTTTTGCAGTATTAATCAAGGATGAAAAACGGACGGAACTGAATTAGTTTCCGTTATCCTGTATACAACAACTTGCTAAGGGTTATGTGTACAGTGTTTTTCAAAACTATTCAAGCCAACACGGCAAAACGATTCAAACCACACTAGCAAAACAATTCAAACCACACTAGCAAAATTAAACAAACCAATAATTCAAAGAGTTTCGTACCCCTTCGCACAGTCTTTCAAACCAAATGAACACTGTGAAAACAAGCACCCGCCATTTCATCAGAGAACCGAAAATATATATCAACTGAGTGAAAACATACCAAGAGGTCTACCGACACCAGACCCATCAACATTAATTAGTGTAGAGGTGCTGATGTTTACTGAGGAATTGGATTGATTCTTTACAATCTGAGCCACTGTATAATATGAACCAATAATGCACCAGACGCCAATAGACTTTACAGCTAGGGTAATCAAGTTACCCTCATCCTCTATTAGAATTAAACAACATAAATAATGAACTAAGGACGTCTCAACATTTGGGTATCAGTGTTCTTCCCGAGCGGGTGCGGGGCAAAAAATCTTAATAGTGTTTTTCAAAACTATTCAAACCAGCGCGACAGAATTGTTCAAACCAGTGCGACAGAACGATTCAAACCACACTAACAAAATTAAACAAACCAATAATTCAAAAAGTTTCGTACACCCCTAACAAGTTGTTGTATACAGGATAACAAAGAAACCAATTCAGTTCCGTCCGTTCTTCACCCTTGATTAATACTGCAAGACTTTTGTCCCAAATGTAGTACCATCAGAGGTAATCCTCCAGATTTAAGATTTCAGAATATTGAATTCTAATAAAAGTTGGTGTGAAACATTAAGCCATTTGGTTTGAAAGACTGTGCGAAGGGGTACAAAAGTTTTTGAATTATTGATTTGATTAATTTTGCTAGTGTGGTTTAAATCGTTTTGTCGCTCTGGTTTGAAACATTTGGTCACGCTGGTTTGAATCGTTTTGCCTCGCTGGTTTGAATCGTTTTGTCGCTCTGGTTTGAAACATTTGGTCACGCTGGTTTGAATCGTTTTGCTTCGCTGGTTTGAATCGTTTTGCCTCGCTGGTTTGAAACATTTGGTCACGCTGGTTTGAATACTTTTGAATGGTGAGCAATGAATGATCCTTTCAGAAAAAAAGCGCACACTCATGTAAATCCCAGAGTGTGCTATACTCACTTCTTGATGCTATACTTAACTTTTCTATATAATAGGAAGGTCTAGCTCTCACATCATTCTTGTGTGAAAAGTTTAGTAGAGTCCTGGAAATCTATATAAGATAGGACTCTGATCCATACCCTAGTGTTAGTTAACTAATCAGAATATCGTCCAAGAGGAACATACCAAGATGTCCTCTACTGCCAGACCCAACAGAAACTTTCAACTTATGTTTTAGTATATACATTGATACACAGGGATATGTAAGTTGTACCTTACAAGACCAAAGTCTTAGACGAGGTGTGATGTGGGTGAAAACATACGCATCCAACGCTTCTACGAAATACATCGCCTTCGTACATGTTAGGTACTCGTTGACAGAAACAGCTCTGGTGTAACTGCTCAAGTATTCACATATCTTGATGAGGCTATGAACTTTATCAATGGTGCTCAGTACAATGTGCTGGACTGTACTCCATGGTTATTAAAAGGTCCTCCTGATGTACCTACCATAAATGTTCAGTTAGTGTTAAGTACTCTACATTGAAGAACACTGTACACTACAGTGAATATTTTTAGAGGAGGGTGTGCGACTTAGCACGAGAACAATAGACAATAGACAATAGCCAAGAACGACGTCCCAACATTATGCGATGTTGGGCCACAGGGTCTTGAAGTGGCTATTGTTTGGATTAGACAATGTAGGCTCAAAATACCTAAATAGGTAGGGTCCCATCTAAGGTGGATGTAACATACTATACTATACTGTACTGTACTATATTAGCTGTGACAATGAATTAAGTTGTTTCGAGGTAATATAAAGTATCCGATGTTAGCCTTGTTCGGTACTACTCTACTACTATAGAAAAGAATAACAAGATCTATTCTGTAGCGCTCTGTAGTGCTCTGTGTATACTCTAACAACTCTTTTACTTACAATAATTAAATTAGACTACACTACCTACATTCATAACATACCATAGTCATATATGGACTCTAACGTGCCACAGCCACGCACCAAAACCTCACTATACTACTAGTGTATGGTGTTGGATGGATTCAATTCTTGAAATGGAGTTCATTTCCTGGTTCTTTGGCGATTCCTGGATCTTTATTGGTTCTTGGATGGCAGTTCTTGGGTCTTTGAATTCCATGATCTTTGAATTCCTAGATCTTTGGCCTGAATCTTTGGCCTGAATCTTTGAATTCCTGGATCTTTGGCCTGAATCTTTAAATCCTAGATCTTTAGCCTGAATCTTTAAATTCTAGATCTTTAGCCTGAATCTTTAAATCCTAGATCTTTAGCCTGAATCTTTAAATCCTAGATCTTTAGCCTGAATCTTTAAATTCCTAAATCTTTATGCCTTTCTGGAACGGGCCTTGGAAACTGAAGGCTCAGAACCAGACACCTTGGCCGTGTCCTTCACCTTGGCCGCACTCTTCTCCTTCTCAGCCTTTTTTCCCGCACTCTTGTACACGCGGATGTAAAAAGAGATGAACAACAACAAGTACGAGGTCAAGATCAAGTAGCCGTAAAACGCAGCCAATTCCGACCCATAGCAGTCACCCACGTGAGGCAACGACTTGAAGTAGCGGAACGCATAGTGCGTGTAGGTGGCGAAATACACAAAGCCCAAATCCAAAACAAACTGGATGATCTGGAACCTAGTGACCCATTCCTTCCACCACACACGGATACCCCGCGCACTCAAAAAGTAGTACCAATACATCACCACATGCACCGCAAGGTTCAAGGTAATAGGCACCCACTCCACGGATGTCGAGCCCACCAACTGCGTATAACACAAAAGTGCCGTGGCTCCATGGTGGTACACGTGCAAAAACAATAACTTCTTCTTCTTCAACACCAAAAACACCGTGTCAATCAACTCCCAGTACTTGGTCAAATAGTTCAAGTAATACAACGTCACCAACTTGGGCGCAAATGCCTGCTCGCTACAGATGGCATAGAAGAGACCATGATTAACCAAAATCGGCACCAACTGCTCGATGGTTAAAAGCAAAAGCGACAACGAAGCAAGTGTCAACCCTAAGTTGTGCACCTGAAAGAGGAAGTTCAACTTCAATGCAGGAACCCCCAACTTAGTACTAACAAAACGGCCCCCGAAAATCACCGTATAATAAACGGCAATGATCCCAATGGCCTGCCAACCATTGGCCAAAAACGTCTTGTTATAAACAAACTCAAAGTCCTCGGCGGGGTACCCCACGACTTTCTCGAACGCAGCCGAGAAAATTGGCCAGAGGTACAATCCAAATGGCCGGTCTACGGAGGGCATGCCATACTGCACGAGCGGCTCCTGTGAGAAGATGTGGTGCAAGTCGGGCATTGTATTGGGAGGAGGTGAGGAGGTTGGAATTTGGAGAAGTTTTCGCGTCGCACTTCAATATATGGGTTATGGACGAGTGCACCCGTACCTCCGTGATCGGTACCGGCTTCTTTTTTTATTTTTTTTATTTTTTTTATTTTTTTTTGCATCTATACCGTCCCTCTCCGATCTATACCGTACCACCGTGTACCGTCTAGCCAATACGATTCGTGTTGACCCCAATACGACCTGTGTACTGTTAATTTTAAGACGACCGTATATTGCTCGTATAGTGTATGGCCGTATGCCTGACTATAGTTTTTTACGTCGAGGTATATGCCATACAATGAGTACACTAATGGGCATTGTAGTATTCTCAGATGGCCATACAATAAGTACACTAATAGGCATTGTAGTATTCCCAGATGAATATCACATGCATCCTCTGTATATATAGTATGTGGACATACCTAACATGTACCACCAACTGCTCTATACTACCATCCTCTGTATATATTGTATTGTGTACTACTATGTACCTTTTACCATCTGCTACCGTCTACTACTATCTACCATTTACCATCTACTACCATCTACTCTATATTTACAACTATCTACTACCAACTACCACCTACTACCATTTACTACTATCTATCATTTACTACTATCTACCATTTACTACCATCTACTACTATCTATCATCTACTACTATCTACCATTTACTACTATCTACCATTTACTACTATCTACCATTTACTACTATCTACCATTTACTACTATCTACCATTTACTACTATCTACTCTGTATATACTACCATCTACTACCGTCTACTCTATATATAGTACCATCTACTACTATGTACCATTCACCATTTACTACCATCTACTCTATAAATACTAGGGTTTACTACTGTCTAGCATCTAGCATCCACTACCATTTACTACCATTTACCATTTCCTACCATCCACTCTATACGACCACTCTATTTTCATAGCTATATACCATCTACCATTTACTACCATCTACTCTATATATACCATCTATATACCATCTACTATATACTACCATCCACTCGATAATACTACCATGTACCACCAACTGCTCTATACTACCATCCCCTGTATATAGCATATAGCACCGTCTACTACCATCTACCATATACTATATACTACCATTTACTACCATCTACCATATACTATATACTACCATCTACTACCGTCTACTCTATATATAGTACCATCTACTACTATGTACTATCTACTACCGTCTACTACCGTCTACTACCGTCTACGCTATAAATACTAGGGTTTACTACTGTCTACCATTCACTGCCATCTACCATCCACTACCATCTAGTCTATATATAGTACCATCTACCATCCACTACCATCTACTACCATCTACCATCATCTACTCTGTATATACTACCCTCTATATACCATCTACTACCATTTACCATTTACTACTATCTACGACCATCTACCATTTACTAACATCTACTCTATCACCCACTCTATTTTCATAGCTATATACCATCTACCATTTACAACCATCCACCACCAACTACCATCTACTACCACCTACTCTATATATACTACCAACCACTACCTTCTACTCTATAGTACCATCCACTCTATATATAGTACTGTCTACTACTATCTACCATTTACCATCTACTACCATCTACTACCATCTACTACCATCTACTACCATCTACTACCACCTACTACCATTTACTACTATCTACTCTATAAATACTAGCATCTACCACTATCTGCTCTATATATACCATCTACTATATACTACCATCTATTATCATTTACTACCATCCACTCTATACTACCATCCACTCTATATAGTACCGTCTATGTTAGATTCTTATAACGTTGAGTACTAAGTTACCTTTATTCGTTGATCGGACGGGAATCAGTACTATACACTTCGCATGGACACCCACCTGTCAAGAAACATTCAACGACTTGAAGCAGGCAATCGCCCAGATTGCGCCCGTCCAATCTTTTGACCCCACCCTCCCTATTTAGGTGCATACAGATGCGTCACATTTTGCAGCCGCCGCCGTTCTACTTCAACCTAGCGTTACTCATGCAAACCATTGGTACCCAGTTGAATATCGCTCGCAGAAATTTGACGTTCACCAACGCAACTGGGAAATTCACGTCAAAGAATTTTGGGCAATCAAATTCGCTAGCAAGAAACTTCGTTTTTTCCTCGAGGGCAGATCTTTCACACTACTTTGCGATCAAAAATCCATTCCACAAATTTTTGACCAATACAACAGACCGATACGTACAGTAGAACCCCTTGACCCGCATTTACAACGTTGGATGCTGCGTATTCTCCATCAGTCTACTACCATCTACCATTTACTACTATGTACCATCTACCATTTACTACTATGTACCATCTACCATTTACTACTATGTACCATCTACCATGTACCATCTACTACTATGTACCATTTACCATCTACCATCTACTACTATGTACCATCTACCATTTACTGCCACCTACCATCTACTACCATCTACTACTATAAATACTAGGGTTTACTACTGTCGAGCATCTACCATCTACAGTGTTTTTCAAAGTATTCAATCCAACGAGGCAAAACTATTCAAACCAAACTAGAAAAATTAAACAAACTAATACACATAACCCTTAGCAAGTTGTTGTATACAGGATAACAAGGAAACTAATTCAGTTCCGTCCGTTTTTCATCCTTGATTGGTACTTGATCCTTGATTAATACTGCAAAACCCCAATTGTAGTACCTAGAAGGCAATCCTCCAGATTTCAGATTTCCGATTTCAGATTGAAGATTGAAGATTGAAGATTTCAGGATATGAATTCTAATAAAAATTGGTGTGAAACATTACGCCATTTGGTATGAACCATTTTGTCATGGTGGTTTGAATAGTTTTGAAAAACACTGTAGTTTACTATAGTGTAGAGTATTTAGTGTATAGAGAATTTACTGTAGTGTAGAGTATTTACTGTAGTATAGAGAATTTAGTGTATAGAGAATTTAGTCTATAGAGAATTTAGTGTATAGAGAATTTAGTGTATAGAGAATTTAGTGTATAGAGAATTTAGTCTATAGAGAGTTTATTGTAGTGTAGAGTATTTATTGTAGTGTAGAGTATTTAGTGTAGTATAGTTTTTACTGTATAGAGAATTTAGTGTATAGAGAATTTACTGAATAGAGAATTTACTATGTAGAGAATTTACTGTACATTGTTTTTCAAAACTATTCAAACCACATTAGAAAAACTAAACAAATCAATAATTCAAAAAGTTTCGTACCCCTTTGCACAGTCTTTCAAACTATTAGATTCTTGAATACGTCTAATACTGGGAGTTATGTTCATTCGTTGATGGATTCCCAATAAGTGGGAACTCTGAGTAGTTTATGTAGCTAGCCAGTGAATACTAAAGTGAAGCAGGGCAGTTATNCTAGCCAGTGAATACTAAAGTGAAGCAGGGCGGTTAAACGCCATGTCACGAGGTAAGGTGAATCGATGAGGCCAAGTCACGGGTTAAGGTGCCTTGGATGAGTCACTGGCATTCGTAGGCTCGAAGATACCTCTATGAGTAGTGTGTCTACCCATGGTAGGTCTAACACAAACCAAATGGTATAATGTTTCACACCAACTTTCATTAGAATTCAATATTCTGAAATCTTAAATGTGGACGATTGCTTTATATGGTACGAGATTTGGGAGTCTTGCGATACCAATCAAGGGTCAAGTACCAATCAAGGATGAAAAACGAACGGAACTGAACTGATTTCCTTGTTATCCTGTATATAACAATTTCTTAGGGGTGTACGAAACTTTTTGAATAATTGGTTTGAATTGTTTTGTCGCGGTGGTTTGAATAGCTTTGAAAAACACTGTATCAACTAGTGTAGAGGTACTGATGTTTATTAAGGACCTGGATTGATTCTTAAAATGTGCAGGTACTGCATGTTCATGTGACAGCGTCCAGATGAAAGAATAATTGATATTGAAGAAAGGAAAAGATAGAGTTAAGCTTCTCTGAGTTCTCGTCTAGTTCTCGTCTAGTTCTTGTCTAACTCTATGTATTGTTTCGGAGAATATTGATGAAGGAGAGATCGTTTAGGAGTCCCCGAGACTAAGTATACATAGAGAGGATCCAGTTCAGTTCTGAGCGGTATAAATTGTGAACAGAAAACATTGAGTGCCTACTTTACATAGAAACAGAGAAAGAAGACAATGTCTAATATGATTACCCAAGTCCCTCATTTGACAGAGTTAATGAAGTCCAATCATGTATCAGTACCTGAGTACTACAATGAACCAGTACCTAATAATTGTCCCTTTTGAAAACACAAACGGTTCATGAATATAATAACCAAGAGTTGGTCTAAGCTTCAACTGTCAGAGACTTATTGGCGCTCTTTTCATAGCGACGGAACTGTCTCCAGTAGAACTGCCTCCAGTAGAATTCGGTAAGCGTTGGATTTTCCCCACAAACAGGAACTAATAGGAATTAATACGAACTAGAAGGAACTAGAAGGAACTAGAAGGAACTAGAAGGAACTAGAAGGAACTAGAAGGAACTAGAAGGAACTAGAAGGAACTAGAAGGAACCAGAAGGAACTAGAAGGAACTAGAAGGAACTAGAAGGAACTAGAAGGAACTAGAAGGAACTAGAAGGAACTAATACGAATTAATACGAACTAACAGAGACTAACAGAGACTAACAGAGACTAACAGAGACTAACAGAGACTAATAGGAACGTGAACTGTGTTCAAACCATCGTAATTCAACGTTGGTTTACCTACTGATGTATATTTATTACAATAGTATCAGTTACTGCAACAGTTCTTCAGTTGTGTGAGAATTTCCGATATTTCTTCCATGGGTATATTGTTAGACTTGAGATTTACCGAATCTCGATACAGGACATCCGGACGAACAGACAGGCATGTCAAAGATTTAATCAACATCAACTGTATGCAAGAAGGCTACAATGACAGTATGCAAAAAGTATAATGCTATCCGGTAAGGATAAGAAAGCAAACAGTTTAATAAAGCAGGCAAAACTAGATAGAAGCACGTGAGCAGTTGGCCGAAAAGTTGACCGAAAAGTTGACCGAAAGGTTGCCCGAAAACTGGACGTTTAACGGCCAACAGAAAAGCTTCGTTTTTGAAAGAACAAGAACTCCATTGCTTAAGACATTTATACGACTTTAAGAGATAAGCTATATTAAAATTCTCGATAAAACAATCATCACTTACACTAACTGAACGGGTGAGTTCCTACTGTTAACAGTAGCCATCAGAACATATTCAAATATCTTAGATAACCTTTTAAGCATCGTTCCTGGAAACGATCCACAACCTTGACAAGCCGTTAGAAGCTTAGACCCTTTGCGAATACAGGTTAACGCCCCAGGTCGCATAATAATTCTAACATATATTCTTAGTAGAGATGTGAGTATCTCCCGTACACAATACACTATGGTACACTGAGCTGGTACTAATACTAATCCATTAAGCTGGTACTAATACTAACCCACTAAGCTGGTACTAATACTAACCCACTAAGCTGGTACTAATACTAACCCACTAAGCTGGTATATGCTGGTATCAATACAAATACACCATACACTACTACTACAGTATACTACTACTACACTGTGTCATATTCCTGCTACACTAATGTATAGTATACTATTGTGCTAAGGCCGTGCTATATACTATACTACAAAATGTTCGAGGGGAATTCTCTGTCTGTAGATTGGTGACACTGATGAATACTGATACTCATAAGATAGAGCTATAAGTACTTGGAGTATCACTTAGTGGGTTCACTCATGTACTTAATCTATTGGCTAATACGCTGACCATTCATGGAATATGTATTACACTAGTTCCTGCTGTTCTATAATCCCTTGATTGCTCATCTCATCATGGCTTTATTGACACTTTCGGTTGATCAT
This sequence comes from Metschnikowia continentalis, assembly GCA_002370835.1. Taxonomy (NCBI): domain Eukaryota; kingdom Fungi; phylum Ascomycota; class Pichiomycetes; order Serinales; family Metschnikowiaceae; genus Metschnikowia; species Metschnikowia continentalis. The sequence goes on along the minus strand of NLAO01002079.1, from coordinate 53,652 downwards.
TCTTCTTTCGTTTCTCTTTCACTTTTAGCCTTGGTTTATCTTTAACTTTTGGTCTTAGTTTCTCTTTAACTCTTGGCCTTGGTTTCTCTTTAACTCTTGGCCTTAGTTTATCTTTAACTCTTGGTCTTGGTTTCTCTTTAACTTTTAGCCTTGGTTTCTCTTTAACTCTTGGTCTTGGTTTCTCTTTAACTCTTGGCCTTGGTTCTCTTTAACTCTTGGCCTTGGGCTTGAGGTTCAAAAAGTCTATGGACACAATGATATCGTATCCGTTCTCCTCACACGCATATAACGCCTCGTGCTCGTTGGAGTACAAGAAACGGATGTTCTCGCCCACCAACGCCCGGATGAGCGTGGTGGTCTCGAGGTCCCGGATCTCGATGAACCCGGGGTCGAAGGCCAAGAGGTAGGGGTAGAACAACGCAATGTTTTGCGGCATGCCTTCCCAGAAGATCCCCCAGTCGTGTTTGGTTCTCCACCCGTTTCCGTTGATGAAGAAAGAGAACTCGCTGTAACTCAATAGGAACTTCTTGTCGAGCCTGTGGATGGCCAATGGCTTGACGCTTTCTCTTTGCGTGGCAAAGTCCAACGAGGGGTCGGCTTCGTCCAAAATAGACTCCTTTTTTCCTGCTTCCAACGAGAGGATTTCAAACCCTTTGGTGCACCCAATACATAACTTGGTCTTCAAGAACGAAATGGAAACGGGGTCTGAAGTGAACGTAATCTCCCGCACTTCTGGCTTGCGGTTTTTGTTCTTGTTCTTGCTGTCGAAGGGGTTGATGGGCTCCACGATGTTGATGGCCTTGGCATTGCCTGATTTAACTGCACACATTAAGAGCTTGCCGTCACAAACGCCGGTTTTGAAGAAAGAAATGTGATTGAGAATCACTTTTCCACTGCGGGTGTTCTTGACGTGGTCCAACGAGTCCGTACACGATAAATCAAACTCGTAAAACGTCTTGTCAGAAAGAACCAAAACCTTGGAGTACTCCACCAAAACCTCCAATTGCGTCACGTATGGCTTGCTGATCACCAACGTGGGATCCGAACAGATCTTCTCCGATGACGTCACACTGATGGAACGAACTGTAGACACCCACACTCCTGCATCTGTTCCATACAAGAGCTTTTTGCCTCCATAACAAGGTACAGCACAGTTGATTCTGTTGTTGCCAATAAACCGTCTAGTTTCATATTTGCACAAGGAAAAAACATCGTTCTTTTCAATGAGCTTCTTCTGCTGTGCCTGAACCTGCAGCAACACTTGGTTCTGGTTGGTCAAATCGTCGGCAAACAAAGAAATGTGCGTGGGGTTGCTTCCAAGCCCCAAGAAATTAACCTGCAATTTCGGTTGAGACGACGACACGGGGTTATATTGAGAGTTCTCCACCTTATTCCGTAAGCCAACATCGGAAACAATGGACCCGTTTTCTCTGAAGGGAAGCAATGTCTTAAAAGTAGGGATTTCATAGCCACTGTTCATGAATAAAAGAGGTAAGTAAATGGGCCGTTCGAACACCTTGTGCACCTCTCTTTTGTTTTGGATCTTGTGTTTGACCAATAAAAGCGCGTGTTCGAAAAGATAGAGGTCGATTTTCTCATTGTCTCTTTTCCGGCTCAACGTCACCTGGTAAATGATTCGGTTGTTGTAGTTCAACTTGAAGTTGAACCGTTCTTCTAGAGTTTGTCTTCCAAGAAGCCGGTGCAACACCATCACCTTGTGCCGGTCCGTGGCTTCTCCGGTCTGTACATTGATCCGAGCCAACACCTTCTCCAACTCCTCTTTTGTTTCCTGAAGAACCTTGTAATCAGGAGAATCTTCTTTCGTGTTCTTCAAAATTCCACTTACCAATAATTGGTACCGTGCAGGTCTTTGAACACCCTTAATAAGGAATGAAGAGAAGTCTTGTTTCCTAGACTCGGGTTTCTTCTCGATAGCCTCCAAAAACCGGGCATACTTGATGTTCACCTGTTGTTGTCTTTCATGCTCAAAACTGGCAAACACCTTGTTTCCCGAATACTTAATGAATGGCTCGAAACTTCCAACGTACAGCAACAAAATGTCTCCAATGGTCTCTACCACGGGTTTCTGGGTCTGTTGCCGTGCGGTCAACGCTTCACTAAGACTCTTGGCCAATCTTAACAATTCACTGACACCTCCAAAAACCGTGCGGATGAAAGCATCCCGTTCTCTTTCCGGGATGATGTTATTGGTGGGATTTCTCAAAGGCATGATGTAGAAGTCCGTCATGAACTCCAAATCCTTGACATAATCCCTTTCGGTATAAATGAGCTCGTAGATCAACTCCTGTCTCATTTTCTCGTGCTTGTCCAATTTTTCAAGCACTGCACTATCCACCGTTTCGTGCCACAACGTCTTGGACGACTCGGTATCATGCAACGATAATCTGGACACTGCCCGTTTTAAGCCGCCTCTGGGCTTCATATTAAGCCGAGCCTGCTGCTCAAGACGACGAGGACAAGCTATAGAGTAACACAACCGGTTGCGGTTACAAGTTGGAGAATAACACTCGGTCAAAATGGTAAACACACCATTGACACGAGACTGATCCATGAAATCCTTGTCGGTTCCAACTTTGTTGAGACTGGTATAGCTTCCAGGAACACCCTCGATGGGACTTCCTGGCATTGGGGGATAGTTTGATGAAGGGTAAGGAGCCGTAGAAGAAGGCTGATTATCAAGCAATGATGCCCTATTGGAGTTGTTATTGCTTCCGTTTCCACTGATGCCTCCATTATCGTCGAAAAACTCCACATCGCTGTAAACTCGTGAGAAATTGTAGATTTCGTTAGCAGAATCCCTCAAACGATGGTTATATGTGGCATCGTGGAAAAACTTCTGAGCATCCAAAGCCCTGCCCAAAAGCAAGGCCAAGTTCCGGTCATTGGTCCTGATGATATTGCAGATAAGGTCGATGGCCACATTTCCTGTAAACGAGTCATGGTACTCCAAGCCATCCTTCATGTTGATGGTAAGCACCATGCCTTCCTTAAAGGCCTTAGCAACGCGGGAAAGAATGGCCGGATACACGATGGGTTTCCTCAGCGAATGGGAATGCGACTTGACCGGTGCTATGGTCGACAGCGATGGCGTACGGTCTCTCTGTAAAGTGGAGGTACTGGAGAACTTCTTGGTGGAAAGCGAGGAAAGCTTGCCCAAGGAACTCAAGGACCTTGATTTGGACGAGAATGAGAAGGTATGGCCAGAACTGCCCGATAATGACCGTTGCGTCTGTGTATTGTTGTAATGCACTGGCTGGTTGGATGACGTCATGGACTTTGTTCTGGACTCCTTGAAGTCTCGCTCTTTTCTGAGTTGTTGGTTCTGGAACGCCTCTGCGTTGTAGACGGGCATGGTGGGGGAAGTCACGACCCTTCTGTTTTCCAGGATAGGCAGAATAGGGGGTTTTCTGTGCAGAGGATAACCGTCGGAAGGTCCATACTGAGCCGGTCCGGGAGAAAAGTTCAGATTCGGATAGGGTCTTTCCTGTTGGCGGGGGTCATTGAACCGTGGGTCCTGGAGCCGAGGGTCTTGATTGGGGTAAGGTCTTTCCTGGTTTGGGTGGCTTCGAGTGTCCTGATTGGGAAACCGAGGATCCTGATTAGGATACCCGTTAACCGGGTAATCTGCTGGGTATCCCTGGTGAGGCGTATGGGGCCGTTTCTGAGGCAGGTGATTTACATGGGGCATGGGCGGAGCCGGAGCCGGATTATGACCGACTGGGGGGTCCCTGCGGCCATGTGGAATAATCCCGGGGCCGTTTTTTGGTTTTTGATTTGGGTGTTGGTTCGGGTAACCACCCTGAGGGTGACCCCCGTCATTGGGAAAGTTCCCATACCGTTGAACGGGTTCATGGGTCAACGACAGAGCCGAGGAGCGGTGAGACTCCGCATGCGGGTAACCATAAATGCCCGGTTTTCCCATATTTTCAAAGCTTCCATGCGTCTGATTGGCTGCAGGGTATGGGGCCTGGTTCATGCCGTCGAATCCAGGATTGTACGGGCTCCCCAGAGCCTGAGCCTGAGCCTGGGCATAAGGAGGCTGGTTTTGAGGAAAAGGAGGTTGATTTGGGGGAAAGGGAGCCCGGTTTGGGGAGTAAGGGGCCTGGTTGGTAGAATAAGGGGCCTGGTTCGGCGCATACGGAGGCCCGTGGCTCTTGGACGACCCCGGGGCGTGCCCCATACTGGAGCTCATCAAAGCCAGCGGTATTAGATGTTCAGGGAGGTTGAACGCCTCATGGTTGGGCGGATATGACATGGTAGGTTAGCACAAGCGATTAAGTACCCGGTATAAGTCCGGCGGAAGGGGGGGGGGGGGGGGG
>NLAO01002079.1:0-49255 GCA_002370835.1 Metschnikowia continentalis | reverse complement strand
GGGGGGGGGGGGGGGGGGGGAAGACAAGCAAACGGAAAGCAAGAAAGCTCGTTAAGCAAACACAAAGCAAGACTGCAGGTTAAAGCAAAGTCAAGTGAAATCAAAGGAAATCAAGAGGAGTTGTTGTGGGGCGGAAGAGCGGATCTGGCGGAAGAGTCCTATGTCCGGCCTAGTGAATTAAAGCAACGCCAGGTATTAAAAAAAAAAGGGAGGGGGGGCCAGCAGTAAATACCACCGAAGAAGGAGGGGCTGGAGGTATGGGTTTGTGCTAGGATGCCACCGGCGATGTGCACGTCTTGAAAGAGCAGCGGAAAGAAGTTGCCGGGAAGAAGAATGCAGTGGTGGAAGAAAAGAATGGAAGCGGTGGATGTGAGGGTGTGAGGGTGTAAGGGTGCGAGGCTATTGGAGTGCAAGCAACGAAACGACTGGGTTGCGCACTGTGCAGGGGCAGAAATACGAGAGGGTTGAAAGAAGGTCTTTCCTGATTGGGCAGTGTGGTCTACATACAGCGCACCTGCCTTGTTTCAGGCGTGTTTCATGTTGGTTTCATCCGACCATAGCCCCTGCTGGATATTCTAGACGGGTTGCTTGGATCCTGCATCGGGCGCGGCGCCTTGAGCGGAGCCGAATGGAAAGTGCGGGCGATACATTCCGAGGGTGTGCAAACCCGTACACCAAGTGCCAGCCGTGTATTCTTTGGTATTAAAAATAAATGTTAGGCCGGTACACCAGCCGGACATTCTCCGGAGTATCAATGCAGTACACCAAACACCAGTACACCAGATGTCGCTACCCCAAACATCCTTACACCAATGTCCAATGTCCAATGTCCAATGTCTCTACCCCAAACATCCTTACACCAATGTCCAAATGTAGGTAGCACAAAACACCAGTACACCAATGTCTAAAAATGTCCAACTGTCGGTAACGCAAAACATCCTTACACCAATGTCCAAATGTCCAAATGTCGGTGACCCAAATGTCGATACCTGGGCCGTAGGCCCGTGCACCTCCAAGATCCGTACACCAAATCTATACAGCCGCGATTCCTGAACAACTACCTACCCAAACCATACCCCTATGCCAGCTTACCACTCCACATTTCTAGGCGATACCGCCGCCGAGCGTACCGTAGGCAACATCGTCTTGTTGCCCATCCACACCTCGTACCGCGGCCCCTCGTACCCCCCAAACCAGGAGTACGATATTATCGAAGAAGTGCTCGATCTCTTTAGAGCAAACTCCTTCTTCAAGAACTTCGACATCAAGGGGCCTGCAGACAGATTGCTTATTTACGGCATTTTATTTGTCAGTGACTGTTTATCCAAGTTGAACAGCAGGGTTACCTATAAAGAGGCGGTGCGGGCACTAAATAACTTGGCGCTTGACTCGTTTGCGTTGCCCGGAGATGTCGGGTTCCCCATGAATGCATTGTATCAAGGCCCGGGATCCAAAAACGAAGCAGAGTTGTTGAGGGGTTATTTGCAGCAGTTTCGTCAGGAATTGGCCGACCGCTTGTTGAAGAAGGTCTATGCTGATAACGAGACTGTGCCCAGCAAGTTCTGGTTGGCGTTCACCCGCAAGCGGTTCATGAACAGAAGTTTATGATTTGGTGTGTTTTTTTGAGAATTTATGGAAGGTGTTTATCAGGAGCTATAGGTGGATTTAAAGCATGTGATCTATTGGTAACAGGAACTTTATTTCTTAAGAAATAGGTTGATTGATAAGAGGTCTATAAGAGGGGTCTACGTGAGATAAGAGTCTATTGATAAGAGGTCTATAAGAGGGGTCTACTTGAGATAAGGATCTATTGATAAGAGGTCTATAAGAGGGGTCTACGTGAGATAAGAGTCTATTGATAAGAGGTCTATAAGAGGGGTCTACTTGAGATAAGGATCTATTGATAAGAGGTCTATAAGAGGGGTCTACGTGAGATAAGAGTCTATTGATAAGAGGTCTATAAGAGGGGTCTACTTGAGATAAGGATCTATTGATAAGAGGTCTATAAGAGGGGTCTACGTGAGATAAGAGTCTATTGATAAGAGGTCTATAAGAGGGGTCTACTTGAGATAAGGATCTATTGATAAGAGGTCTATAAGAGGGGTCTACGTGAGATAAGAGTCTATTGATAAGAGGTCTATAAGAGGGGTCTACTTGAGATAAGGATCTATTGATAAGAGGTCTATAAGAGGGGTCTACGTGAGATAAGAGTCTATTGATAAGAGGTCTATAAGAGGGGTCTACTTGAGATAAGGATCTATTGATAAGAGGTCTATAAGAGGGGTCTACGTGAGATAAGAGTCTATTGATAAGAGGTCTATAAGAGGGGTCTACTTGAGATAAGGATCTATTGATAAGAGGTCTATAAGAGGGGTCTACGTGAGATAAGAGTCTATTGATAAGAGGTCTATAAGAGGGGTCTACTTGAGATAAGAGTCTATTGATAAGAACAGAGGTCTATTGAAAGGAGATCCAAATTAGAATAGAGATCTACATAAAAAGTCCTATGACAAATCAATGATTATGAAACAATTGATTAGTTCATGACTCTTCCTATTCATTGAGTCATTCAGCCTGGAGTTCTAAGTTCATAGAACATTATTTGGACAATAGTTGCAGGAGTAGAAGGGACTATAACGAACCCGGCATTTAGTATCTGAATCCAAGGCAGTAAGAGAATTCTTGGCAGATTCGCTTCATAGAATCCTACGATCTCCCGGTAAGCCTTTTTCCCAGCATAAGCACCATTCTTATCGATAGTAAGCTTCCAGGGTATGATCCAGAGAGCCTCCAAGGTTCTATTGACCCTAACAAAGAAGGCCATTGGCTTGTCGTGACATAAAGGCTTCAAGCAGATCTTGTCATCGTAAGGCAAGAGGTATATATTCACCTCGAAATAATCACTGTATGCAACCCAGACAAAAAGCCAATGATTAGATGTATGGACTAGCCAATGATTAGTTGTATAGACTAGCCAATGATTAGTTGTATGGGCTAGCCAATGATTAGTTGTATGGACTAGCCAATGATTTTGACTAGTAGATGTATGGGACTAGACACCACACTTGTGCCTGGTACTCTAAGTACTGAGGGCCATATAAGCGATTGACCAAGAACCACTCCTCAAACTGGATGCGGCGAACAAAGAACCGCACCAAAACCACCATACTGAGTACAGGCACCACCACCGTCCCCAAGATAAGCTGCATTCCCACCACGTACACCAAGAAACCAAGGTAGCTAGGGTGGCGACACCAAGCATAGATTCCCGAGGTCACCAACCGCTTATGTGTTCCTCTCTGCGTTTCGATGTAGTGGGAAAACGATTCGCCACACTGATACATGGCCAATGCTCTAATAAAAATTCCACAAAGGGATATTAAGACTCCTGTTATTTGTCTGTGTTCATTCACGCCAACAATTCCACTGATAATTCCTGATCCACTAATAAGTCTACCAATAATTTCTGATCCACTAATAAGTCCACTGACAATTCCACCAAAACTTTTACCAACAAGTTCACTGACAATTCCTGATCCACTAATTAGTTCACTGACAATTCCATATCGACCTCCAGTCCCATTTACTGCCCCATTCATTGCCCCATTCATTGCCTCATTTACTGCCCCATTCATTGCCTCATTTACTGCCCCATCACTGAATGAACTAGACAGAAACCGAAACAGACTAAAGATCAGTACTATTGACAGTCCCATTGTCTGTATTGTATGTATTGTCTGTACCGGTAGTATTGACTGTATTGACAGTATCATGGTCTGTACCATTGTCATTATCAGTGTTTGTATTGGCAGTATCATTGACTGTACTGTCAGTATTGGTGGTATTGACTGTATTGACAGTATCGTGGTCTGTATCATAGTCAATATTGGCAGTATCAATGACAATACCATTGACAGTATTGGTGTCGATATGGTCTGAATCGTGGTCTGTATTGACAGTACCAATGACAGTACCAATGACAGTACCATTGACAGTACCATTGACAGTACCATTGACAGTACCATTGACAGTATTGGTGTCGATATGGTCAGTATGGTAGTAATGATTGTGGGTGTTGGTAGTATTGACTGTATTGACTGTATTGTGGTCTGTATCGTGGTCTGTATTGACAGTACCAATGACGGTGTCTGTAGTATTGTCTGAACCATTGTGGATGTTGGTAGTATTGTCAGTATCGTCATTATCAGTGGTATTGTCAGTATTGTCAGTATTGGTGTCACTGCCACTTTTAGTGCCACTTTCAGTGCCAGTGACTGTGCCAGTGCCAGTGCCACTTTCCAAAGTGTATGTTCACATATGGCGACCAAATGAACAGTCAACAAATGGAGTGAGCCACGAGCACCATGAAGAAGAAATGAGTGCGCGTTGAGGGTGCGAGGTTGGCATTTTTTCGTGAGTGTGTATTCACAGCCATGGAAGAGCGCCCAGCAAATGATGTACTTGGCCACCGCGTGAGTGTAGTAGTAGCTGGATATTGAACTGGTGATAATAAGTATTGTCCACTGCAAATTCACCGAGTCCATCATTATGATTATTTAATGTGGTGTCGTTAGTGGTTAGTTTGTGTATTTGGATTGGTTGGATTGGTAAAATAGTGGTTGGATTGGTGTGTAATTGGTGTGGGATTGGTGTGGGATTGGTGTGGGATTTTGGTGGTGTAATTTGGTGGTGTAATTTGGTGGTGTAATTTGGTGGTGGGGTGTGGTTTGGTGATGTGCAGAATTTTGATGGTGTTGATAATGAGTGAGAGTAATGAAGTAGAGAATGAATGAGTGAGTGAGTGAGTGAGTGAGTGGAGAGATCCACTGTGAGGGTATTACACCTGAGGCTTTGGACTGAGACTGTATGAGACTGTGAGACTGAGTGTGAGACCTGAGGGAATGGACTGAGGGAATGGACTGAGGGAATGGACTGAGGGAATGGACTGAGGGAATGAAACTGTGGACTGAGTCTGTGGACTGAGACTGTGGACTGAGACTGGGAGGGCTGCACCAGTGCCTCTTTTCCAATATCTAATCTCCAATCTCCAATATCATTTTTATCCAATCTCCATTCTCCATTTTGGTTTGGTGGTGGAAATCCATGATTGTTCGGTGGTCTTCATCGTCACCTATGATAAATTGAGGATGATCGGTGTGGTATGGCTTTCTGGCCTAAGCTGTGTTATGGGAGTAGGGACAGAAGCCGATCACAGGTCTGATTGACTCTAAGTCATCCTGATACGGCTCTACTATAATCATACAACACACAACATACAACATACAACATACTACTCCTACTCCTACTCCTACTCCTACTGGGACTACTACAGCATACTACACTATACAACATACTACACTATACAACATACTAAACTATACAACATACTACACTATACAACATACTAAACTAAACAACATACACTACTTCTACTACTCCTACTGGGCTACTCCTACTACTCCTACTACTCCTACTACTCCTACTACTACTCCTACTACTCCTACTACTCCTACTTCTACTCGTACTCCTACTGGGCTACTCCTACTCCTACTACTCCTACTCCTACTACTCCTACTCCTACTACTCCTACTCCTACTACTCCTACTCCTACTGGGACTACTGGGAATACTCCTAGTACTAGTGATGATCAGTTCCACTTACTCTTCATACACCAGACAGAAGGTTAGTCACTTTAACATAAGCGGCAGTGATGACTGTATTCTGTCCATAATAGCCAGACCATTGAAATCATCACTTTACTAATACTACTGCTGACTCTTCTATACTCTTCTATACTCCTTTATACCATTGGACTGTTCAATAGGGCATACTCGTATTACTACTACTAACTACTAACTACTAATCTTGCATATGACTATTAAAGTCTAAGTCTAAGTCTAAGTCTAAGTACAAGTCTATAGAGCTGAAGGCCCAGTAAACTATCTATATTGCTCTAGGTTAGTATTTAACACTCATAAATTAAGATCAATTTCATGGAGAATTTGGTGATAAATGGTTTGAAGAAGCTTCTGTTTGATCACATAAACTTTTGGAGAGTAAATCACCTTTAGAAGAGATTATTCATTTTGAAGTTACTTTAAGCTACAATGATGATTTTCTTGCTTGAAACATCCGCTAGGATTTATTCTCTTATTCGAGTCCTTTTCATGGGCAATAATAAAACCATTGAGATCTAACCACCCGCCATACTTCTGGATGATCTTGTAGCAAATACTGTGGAATGTGCCCACAAGAAACTTGAACACTTTGATACAGTGTTTTTCAAAACTATTCAAACCTGTGCGACAAAATGTTTCGAACCAACAAGACAAAATGGTTCAAACCAGCGTGACAAAATTTTTCGTACCCCTTCGCACAGTCTTTCAAACCAAATGGACAAGTTGTTGTATACAGAATAACAATAGAACCAGTTCGGTTCCGTCCGTTTTGACCCTTGATTGGTACTGCAAGACTCCCAAATGAAGTACATAAGAGGCAATCGTCCAGATTTAAGATTTCAGAATATTGAATTCTAATGAAAGTTGGTGTGAAACACTCTTCTTGGTTTGAACCATTTTGTCACGGTGGTTTGAAACATTTTTTCACGCTAGTTTGGATTATTTTGTCGCACTGGTTTGAATCATTTTGTCACGCTAGTTTGAATAGTTTAGAAAAACACTGTATCGGTCCCCATAAGCAATTCCAGTAGCCGAGTGACCATTTCATTGGCGGACTTCTTGGTGAAGGTGGTTACGATGATGTTTTCAGGAGGAACCTTTTCATGGAGAAGAAGGTACGTTACTTGAGACACAACGACCTTGGTCTAGTATATTTATTTCCATAAAATAGAACTTAAATCTGTCTCTAATTTGTCTCTAAATTCTCTAAATCTGTCTCTAATTTGTCTCTAAATTCTTTAAATCTGTCTCTAATTTGTCTCTAAATTCTTTAAATCTGTCTCTAATTTGTCTCTAATCTGTCTCTAAATTTGTCTCTAATTTGTCTCTAAATCTGATGCTCAACCAGAGCCTCAACATATAACTATAGAGATAGCTGGTGGTGTTATTCCCCGTATTATTCCCCGCTTCCGAAGCAAGTATATACTATAATATGGTTATAACATCGATATATGATAATTTAGATTTATTGTTGATTTAAAAAGATATCAAAGTCGGTATATAGATGTTAGATCCATCATGGAATCCATTGCCATCTTTAGAGAGTCTCCATTTCCCCCAGAGTCGAAATTCGTCGTCAATTCACCAATCAAAAACGCTCTTCACATCTACCTTTACCTCACCATCATATGGTGTAATGTACGAGCCGTCTTCGTTCTCGCCAGATATTTCTGTGCTTCCCTAACCATGGTTTACTCCTTGGCGTACGCAGTCGCACGCAACATTTTGGCTGCAATTTCCGCCCACACCCTTTTCTCAGGAACAGATCTCATTCCACACCCTGACCATAAACACACGTTATGAAGACCATAAAACACATGTTATGAAGAACATAAAAATAGATATCTCCTATTATATCTAAGATACTGTTTGTTAGATCCACCAAAGGCAGGGCCCTGCCTATGAAGGTATTATGAAGCCTCTCAGTTCGATTGTTACAATAGTGATACGGCGTTTGGCCATCTATGCACGAAGTGCTCCGATGGATCCTTTTGAATATTCCAGAACAATCCTTACCGTTGTTCTGGTAGAGAGTTTTTCGGTTCCACGTTTCTCTCAAAGGTATATAAGCCACTCGGATTCCTCTCTTTGAGAAACCATCAACGAATATTAGAAGTTAGGCATAGATGTATTAAAGAACATAACACTGTTATTGTTATATTCTTTAATACTTTTATGCCTAACTAAAACTATGTTCATTGATGGTTCCTCAGAGAGGAATCAGTGCGTCCGTCTTATATAACAATTGAAGAGGAACGTGAGAAACGTGGTATTGAAAACCTCTTTATCAGAATAATGGTGATGATTGTTCTGGCATCTTCGAAAAAAAGGGTATTATTATCAATGACTGAAGGCCGTGATATGGCGTTTGCAATGGCCCTTATTAGTGTCGGGCAGAGAGACTTTCTAATACCTCCTGTTAGATCCAAGATGGGTGGAATACAACCCATATAGGTATTGAGCTTACGTGCCCAGTTAATTGAGAACCGATGCTACTATGCCCCTTTTGGGTTCACCAATACTACACCACTTCTCGGTTTACCATTACTACACCCCTTCGGTACCTTCGGCAGAATATTTAATGGTGGCTGAATCCTCTTCCTGAGGAATTATCAACGAATATAGCTTCAATTAGGGGTGTACGGGTTTACAAGAATCTAACACCTCCATATGTACATCATTCTTTGGGGATATGGTGGATCTACCTATGGTGGATCTGACAGGTACATCACTACCTTTGGGGATCTGGTGGATCTACCTATGGTGGATCTGACAGGCACATCACTACCTTTGGGGATCTGACAGGAAAATCACTCTTTGGGGATCTGACAGGTACATCACTCTATGGTGATGACATATACGGTGATGACATATACGGTGATGACAGTATACTGTTGATATAGCTAATTCCCGGCAATTGCAATCATCACTTTAATGATACTATTGGTCTTACTCTTCTATACTATTATACTGCGCTATTGGACTGTTGGACTGTTCAATAGTGTATTTCATTTTCTATGCATATTTGTTTTCTGCTTCATAGAGAATTATATGGGTAGTGATACATTTATGCCTAACTAAAACTATGTTCGTTGATGGTTCCTCAAGAAAAGGAACCAAAGCGGCTTATATAACTTTGAGAGAAAGCGTGGTATTCGAAAAACTCTCCTGTAGAACAATAGTAAGGATTGTTCTAGAATATTAACACGGCAATATCAAAATATCAATTTTTATGAAAAGGAGATTAGTGAATTATGAAATATCTATAAACCATATCTTATAATAAAATATATATTATTCATATTTTGTATAAGTTTAAGATAGATATAAGAAATTTAATATATGCCCCGCCGTAGTCGGGGATACTAAATTAGATTCATATTTATACATCTTTAATGATATTACCATACCTTGAGTCATTAATCAAGCCGGTATAAAAGTTTCCTTAAATACTTTGGGTTATTAAAGCTTTAGGGCTTCCCCGGAATTTGACTTTTAAACACATTGTCATTTTGATGATATTTTATATTTTGAAGTAAAACGTTAGACTTAGATACTTAAAGTAATTTAAACTTTACCTAATTTAAATTGAGTATTAAAGAATTTTAATAAATCTAAATCATTTGCAATAGCCATTATTACGATCGGACAGAGGAGGGTTCGTAATACATCTATATGCAGGGTCTTGCCTATCGTGGATCTAATAGGTAGTTATGTCAGTGATATGAAATAAGAGATAGAATACGAGACAGAATACGAGACAGTAAATCAAAAGTCCCTAATCTCGAATTGTCACCAATTCAAAATGGTACTGATGTGTTTATTCTATGTCTGTGAAGTCTGAATGTCTGAATGTCTGAATGTCTGAATGTCTGAATGTCTGAATGTCTGAATGTCTGAATGTCTGAATGTCTGAATGTCTGAATGTCTGAATGTCTGAATGTCTGAATGTCTGAATGTCTGAATGTCTGAATGTCTGAATGTCTGAATGTCTGAATGTCTGAATGTCTGAATGTCTGAATGTCTGAATGTCTGAATGTCTGAATGTCTGAATGTCTGAATGTCTGAATGTCTGAATGTCTGAATGTCTGAATGTCTGAATGTCTGAATGTCTGAATGTCTGAATGTCTGAATGTCTGAATGTCTGAATGTCTGAATGTCTGAATGTCTGAATGTCTGAATGTCTGAATGTCTGAATGTCTGAATGTCTGAATGTCTGAATGTCTGAATGTCTGAATGTCTGAATGTCTGAATGTCTGAATGTCTGAATGTCTGAATGTCTGAATGTCTGAATGTCTGAATGTCTGAATGTCTGAATGTCTGAATGTCTGAATGTCTGAATGTCTGAATGTCTGAATGTCTGAATGTCTGAATGTCTGAATGTCTGAATGTCTGAATGTCTGAATGTCTGAATGTCTGAATGTCTGAATGTCTGAATGTCTGAATGTCTGAATGTCTGAATGTCTGAATGTCTGAATGTCTGAATGTCTGAATGTCTGAATGTCTGAATGTCTGAATGTCTGAATGTCTGAATGTCTGAATGTCTGAATGTCTGAATGTCTGAATGTCTGAATGTCTGAATGTCTGAATGTCTGAATGTCTGAATGTCTGAATGTCTGAATGTCTGAATGTCTAACTGTCTAACTGTCTAACTGTCTAACTGTCTAACTATCTAACACTAACTGTCTAACTGTCTAACTGTCTAACTATCTAACACTAACTGTCTAACTGTTCAACTGCTTAACGTTCTAACTGTCTAGTGTGTAGTTACGACTGGCTAATGAGATCTATCAGTATTAATTGTTCATATTGCATTAAATAACACTTCAACTGAATAATAAAGATGGGTGCGAAACTGGACAAAACTGGACAAAACTGGACCAAATTGCGAACTACTATTTTTCTCCACACCAAAAAAAACGCTACAAAAAACCAAAAAAACAGTACCACAGTAAAATAGTAAAATAGTAAAACAAAATAATCAAACAATATAAAAATACATCGAGTCAATCCTCAAAATATATCAAGTCAATCCTTAAAAATATATCGAGTTAATTTTAAAAATACATACGAAAAAGACGGTTTTTTTCTTTGTGTGGCTGCCACGTACACCATTTTCAATATGGACCTGCATATAACCCCCACACAACCACCACCACCACCATTAAAATGCGCGCTGGATTAACGTTTCTCCAAACCTTCAAATGCGCTTACTGCCTCATGTGGTGGCCCTCAAGTCGTTCTTCTTGGGCGCCTGTTGGATGCTCTCAGGGGCAGTGGCCTTTTGTACGTGGACTGCATACAGCACAGTCTGCAGGTCAGCAATCTACATTCTCTTCGTGACTCTGTTTCATTTCTTGGAGTTCCTCATTACGGCTGTATACAATACGGCTGAAACAGATAACGATTCATTTATTTTGAACGATTCCGATCTCCACGTGATCTACGTTGCTGCTATGGTGGAAACTGTCCTACAGAGTTGGTTCTTGCCCCTATATGCAGTCCTGTTTTGGGTGGGTTTGCTTCTTATAGTGGTGGGACAAGCGGCACGTACCATGGCTATGCGTACGGCTGGCGTGTCATTTAATCACTATGTCCAGAAGGAACATGCCACCGATCATGTGTTGGTGACTTCCGGCATATACCGCGTGCTCCGACACCCGTCTTACTTTGGGTTTTTCTGGTGGTTTGTAGGAACCCAGCTTTTGTTACAGAATTACGTGATTTTGCTTTTTGGCTGCTATAAGCTCCATCGCTTCTTTCTGCGTCGCATCTTCTATGAGGAAAATCTCTTGGTGTCGTTTTTTGGCAACGACTATGTGGACTATAGAGCCCGCACACCGGTGCGCATTCCGCTCATCTCATGATCATTCATATATTTAACTGATACAACTTATTTGTACAAGACCGCCTTTACTTGGCCCCGACTCCCACTCCGTTTCCGTTGATGTTTCTGTACATCAACACTCCATTGTCTCCATCCACATATTGGCACCATCTGGCCGATTTCCACAACGACTGGAACATGTTCTCGTCACTGTGATGGTAGTGCTTGCCCATGACCTTCTTGATGGCCTCGCTAGCTTCACGCGCATTGTAGAAAGGAATCCGCGAGCAGTAGTGGTGCAACACGTGGGTCTCGATGATATCGTGGAACACGTGCTGGCCAATGAAACCAAACTCTCTATCAATAGTGGCGGCAGCGCCTCTAGAAAAGTTCCATTGACTGGCCTCGTAGTGAGGCATCTCGGGGTCTGAGTGCTGCAAGAAAGTGATGAACACTAACCAGTGGTTCACGCCGATGTATGGAAGAAACCAGTTCACGAACACGTTGAATGCTCCGTAGTTCTTGTACCACGTGTACAACACAAACAATTGGGTCAAGATTCCAATGTCCGACAACACAATGTACCAGTATTGGTTAGACTCGAAGATGGCGGACTTGGGGTTGAAGTGGTTCATACCCCAGCCGGTTTCAGCAACAGGCTGGCCAGTTACGTTGGTGGAAAGGTACATGAGCCAACCAAAACCTTGTTGCAAGATCAACGAATATAACGAGTAGATGGGCGAGTCGCTGGCAATCTCCTCGATGTGCGAGTGTTGTCTCAGCTTGACGAACTGGTCCTTGGTCTTAGGCACGAAGACCATGTCTCTAGTCATGTGACCCGTGGCCTTGTGGTGTTTTCCGTGGGAGAACTTCCAGGAGAAGTAAGGCACCAACCAGTAGGAGTGCAAGATCCAACCCACGGTATCATTGACCAAGCGAGAGTCAGAGAAAGCCTGATGACCACACTCATGGGCCAAGACCCAAATCCCAGTACCAAGAAGACCCTGGACAATGCAGTACACGGACCAAGCAGCAAAACGCAAAGGAGCGGAAGGCAACAAGTGGATGTAATTGTTGGCAGCGTAACCAAAAATCAACATCCAGAATGCATCCCGGGCCACATAGTACATGGATTCCCAAGTCCGTCTCTCGTAGCAGTGTGCAGGAATCACCGACAAGATATCCTTGATGGTGAAGTCAGGAGCCTCGAACTGGTTGCCATAGGTATCGATGGCGGTGGCCTTCTCATCAAAAGAAGTCACGTTTCCCGTCTTCTTGAGTGAGCCCATGGAAGCGGGCGCCGATCCGGTGGTGGTAGACGATAAAGAAGCAATCTGGGCCATATTAAACACTAGCAGGGCAGGCAAAAAAGCTTGGGGGAACTCAGCTCAGCAGGCGCGGCCGCGGGTTTTATAGCGCGACCCAGAAAAAAGAAAGTACCCAAAGTGTGCATGTGCGCAGATATTGGGTCTGGGCTGTACGAGCTGACGAAAAAGAAACCGCGCACTGGCTGAGAAACGGGTGTACGGGGTTACGGCAGGTGTACGGGTTTACCCGTGCACCTGTAGCCGTACACTCCTAGCCGTACACTCCTAAGGAACAGGAAAGAAACAAGAGAAAGGGAGAAGGGGAGGAAAAAAAGAGGTAAAAAGGAACAGGAAAGAAACAAGAGAAAGAGAGAAGGGGAGGAAAAGGGGAGGTGAGAAGAGACAGAAAATAGACAGAAATTAGACAGAAAAGACAGAAAAAAGATTGAGAAAAGAATGAGAAAAAAGCATACCAGAAGAAACATAGAAGTACGGACTAAAAAATCAAGAAAACAGAAGTAAAAAAGAGAATTATTTTTAAAAAAGTTAAAGAGAAGTAGAGAAAGATTCAGGAATTCACAATAATAAATAAAATTAATAATTGAAATAAATAATTGTTATTGTAATTAATTAATTAAATGAATTAATTTGTTAAGGGATATTATTAATAGTTAATAGTTAATAGTCAATGGTCAATGGTCAGTAGTTAATAATTAGTAATTGGGAATGTGTGAAATATAGTGTGTGAAATATGGTGTGTGAAATATGGTGTGTGAAATATGGTGTGTGAAATATGGTGTGTGAAATATGGTGTGTAAAATAATTATGGCGCGCTAAAATATGGTGTGAATGGTGCGGTAATACTTAATGAATACTCATGATAATAATACTCATAATACTCATAAATTCTCATCAATACTCATCAATACTCATAGTGCGGTAATACTAAGGTGTGTGCAGTCAATACTTGGGTGCGTAATGTGGTGCGGTGTAGTGTGGTGCGTGGTGCAGTGATTGAGAATTATCAAGAGTGAATAAAAACACTTAGTGGTTAAACACTTAGTGATAAAACACTTAGTGATAAAACACTTAGTGATAAAACACTTAGTGATAAAACACTTAGTGATAAAACACTTAGTGATAAAACACTTAGTGATGATAAAAAACTTAGTGATAAAACACTTAGTGATAAAATACTTAGTGATGATAAAAAACTTAGTGGTAAAACACTTAGTGGTGTGGTGAGGTGATGTTAATACATAATGGTGAGATGAGAAGGTGGGTGGTGGACTGACTCGAAATGTGATGGTGCAACGTAGAACAATAACTACCATAGAAGAACAATAGATAGGGACAGAAGAACAATAGATAGGGACAGAAACAAAAGGGGTAACAATAGGTAAGGACAGAAGAACAATAGGAGGGAACAACAGGGGTAACAATAGGAGGGAACAACAGGGGTAACAATAGGTGAGGGAAGACAAGAACAATATAATAGGTGGGAGTGACAGCCAATGAATAAGACAGCTGATTAATAAGGTATAGACAGGATGAATGAATAAGCGATCGGCTTATTGGAAGGAATTACCGGTCGTGCATTATCCTCTGATAATCTTCATATAGTCCTTCTCTTCTTACATCGTCTCTATACTAGTTACTCATACTAGTTACTCTTAAACTAGTTATTCTTGGTCTAATTAGTTATGATTGGTGATGTGTGATGAGTGATTGATTAGTGACTAGTGATGGTGACCTGTAACCAGTAACTACAGACCAGTGACTACAGACCAGTGACTACAGACCAGTGACTACAGACCAGCGACTACAGACCAGTGACTACAGACCAGTGACTACAGACCAGTGACTAGGATTGGTTAATGAGGACTGTCTCTCCGACCTTCAATAATGGGAACTAGAGAAGAGTAACATCAGAGTGTATTACTAGAGAACACTACTCATAAATCTGTACCCATACAATACATACATATACATTAAAACATTAAAGCAGCAGAAAATCAAATCATATCGACACGAAGACTATCGAACAACTTCACTAGTAGTACTACCGAACCATAGTAGTACTAAACCATAGTAGTACCAAACAATAGTACTACTACACCGTTCTACTACCAAACCATAGTAGTACCAAACCATTGTACTACCAAACCATAGTAGTACCAAACCATTGTACTACCAAACCATAGTACTACCAAACCATAGTACTACCAAACCGTTGGATAACTACTAGTGCTATGGATTCAAGTATTTGGAGTTGTAGTAAAAGTACCAAGGTAGTATAAAGTAGTCTTATAGTATACGGTAATATATGATCCTATGGATACTCAGTTATTATGAGAAGTGGTGGTTATAGAGAGTATGAGAATTAGAGATTACCTACTACTACTATGTACTACTACCAATAGTATACTTTCAGTCCTCATGAAACTCATGATAATCATACTTATGACATACTAATGATTGTATCATTAAACTAGACTAAACTGTACTACCACTAAACTGTCTTTGGAGGTATAACGGTAGGTGGAAATTATATCGTCCCGAATAAACCTTATTTGGGTGAGATCTGATTGAAAGAGACTTTTGATTAACAATGGACAAGTAATAAGTATAGTGATGATTAAACATTGATACATCATATTCCCTGTCAGTATTGTGTCAGCCTATACCAGTCTATACTACTCTATACCAGTCTATACTACTCTATACCAGTCTATACCAGTCTATACCAGTCTATACCAGTCTATACCAGTCTATACCTGTCTATACGACTCAACACCAGTCTATACCAGTCTATACTACTCTATACCAGTCTATACGACTCAACACCAGTCTATACCAGTCTATACCAGTCTATACCAGTCTATACGACTCTATACCAGTCTATACCAGTCTATACCAGTCTATACCAGTCTATACCAGTCTATACCAGTCTATACTACTCTATACCAGTCTATACGACTCAACACCAGTCTATTCCAGTCTATTCCAGTCTATACTACTCTATACCAGTCTATACGACTCAACACCAGTCTATACCAGTCTATACTACTCTATACCAGTCTATACCAGTCTATTCCAGTCTATACTACTCTATTCCAGTCTATACGACTCTATACTACTCTATACCAGTCTATACTACTCTATACCAGTCTATACTACTCTATACCAGTCTATACCAGTCTATACGACTCAACACCAGTCTATACCAGTCTATTCCAGTCTATACTACTCTATACCAGTCTATACGACTCAACACCAGTCTATACCAGTCTATACCAGTCTATACCAGTCTATACTACTCTATACCAGTCTATACCACTCAACACCAACTTTATACGACTCTATACCAGTTTTTTAGACTCAGTAGAATATTCAAACACTTATATCCAGATAACGGACCCATATGTACTATAAATTCTTTTACCAGCCAGAAATATCTGTATAAAGAGTATGAGTCTTGAATCCAGAATGGAACAAGTGTCTTCATAACTACCCCAATGTAATCTTCCGGAGTGTATGTACATCCCGTATAATACAATACTAGATTATACGAAACTATACTACAGTACTAGAGTGAAACAGTACTAGAGTGTAAACAGTACTACAGTGTAAACAGTACTAGAGTGAAACAGTACTAGAGTGTAAACAGTACTAGAGTGTAAGCAGTACTAGAGTGTAAACAGTACTAGTCTAATGTTGAGCGTTACTATTCACGCTCATCAGTACCTATATACAATATCAGTAGATAATTCAGTACAATCCATAGCTTGACTCCTATATCCGTACTCTATATCAATCATTACCTATATACATAAGGCTTATAAATTTATTACTCATATTTGAAATCGGTAGCTAACCTTCTCTACTTATATTCTGTAGTCTATAACTACCCAATCAGGACCATATCCATTATTCATTAGTGTATCAATTAGTGTATCCATCACTGTATCCATCACTGTATCCATCACTGTATCCATCACTGTATCCATCACTGTATCCATCACTGTATCCATCACTGTATCCATCACTGCATCAATTACTGTATCCAGTACTCGAATCCAGTACTCGAATCCAGTACTCGAATCCAGTACTCGAATCCAATACTCCTCTAATCCATTACTCTTAATGACTATGTCAGAAAAATATCATATAAAAATCATATACTTTTATCTTGTTAGACCTACCATGGGAGACCTACCATGGAAGAAACACTACCCATAGAGGTATCTTAGAGCCTACGAATGCCAATGACTCATCAATTCACCTTAACTCGTGACATGGACTCATCAATTCACCTTAACTCGTGACATGGACTCATCAATTCACCTTAACTCGTGACATGGACTCATCAATTCACCTTAACTCGTGACATGGACTCATCAATTCACCTTAACTCGTGACATGGACTCATCAATTCACCTTAACTCGTGACATGGACTCATCAATTCACCTTAACTCGTGACATGGACTCATCAATTCACCTTAACTCGTGACATGGACTCATCAATTCACCTTAACTCGTGACATGGACTCATCAATTCACCTTAACTCGTGACATGGACTCATCAATTCACCTTAACTCGTGACATGGACTCATCAATTCACCTTAACTCGTGACATGGACTCATCAATTCACCTTAACTCGTGACATGGACTCATCAATTCACCTTAACTCGTGACATGGACTCATCAATTCACCTTAACTCGTGACATGGACTCATCAATTCACCTTAACTCGTGACATGGACTCATCAATTCACCTTAACTCGTGACATGGACTCATCAATTCACCTTAACTCGTGACATGGACTCATCAATTCACCTTAACTCGTGACATGGACTCATCAATTCACCTTAACTCGTGACATGGACTCATCAATTCACCTTAACTCGTGACATGGACTCATCAATTCACCTTAACTCGTGACATGGACTCATCAATTCACCTTAACTCGTGACATGACGTTTAATTGCCTTGCTACACTTCCCGGTATTCACAGATTCGCTATATAATCACCAGGATTCCCACTGATTAGGAATCCATCAACGAATGAACATAACTCCAAGTATTAGACGTAATTAAGAATCTAGCATACCTTATGTAATATCAATATTATACATGTTTTTTTTACTGCTACCATGGTGTTTTACATTTTTGGCTGTACCATTTTTAGGTATAAAAAAGAGGCTACTCCGGGTGGTTCAGACCAGTCTAGAGTGTAGTAGTGGTAGTATAGTGTAGTAGTGGTAGTATAGTGGTAGTAGAGTGTAGTAGTGGTAGTAGTGGTAGCAGGGGTAGTATAGTGTATTATAGTGTAGTATAGGTAGAAAGGTAGCAGGGGTAGTAGAGTGTAGTAGTGGTAGTAGAGTGTAGTAGTGGTAGTAGAGTGTATTATAGTGAAGTAGAGGTAGAAAGGTAGCAGGGGTAGTAGAGTGTAGTAGAGTGTAGTAGTGGTAGTAGAGTGTATTATAGTGAAGTAGAGGTAGAAAGGTAGCAGGGGTAGTAGAGTGTAGTAGAGTGTAGAAGAGGTAATGTAGTGTAGCAGAGGTAGTAGTGGTAATATAGATGTGATAATATAGTATATGTGAGTATATAGGATAGTATAGTACTGTTATGGTCTTTAATACATCTATGCCTAACTTCTTATATTCGTTGATGGTTCCTCAAAGAGAGGAATCGGTGGCTTATATACTTTGAGAGAAACGTGGCATTGAATAACTCTCTACCAGAACAATCCTTACCATTGTTCTGGAATAGCCGAAAGGACCATCATAGTACTTCATGCATAGATGGCCAAACGCCATATCACCATTGTAACAATCGGACTGAGAGGCTTCATAATACCTTCATAGGCAGGGCCCTGTCTATAGTGGATCTAACAAGTACAGTATACTACAGTAGGTCATCATGGTACCTCGTACGATAATGCCTGGTAGAAGGCTGGTGATGGCTGGCTAGGTAGTAGAGGCAGAAAGGTAGCAGAGGTAGAAGAGGTGATAAAGTGTAGCAGAGGTAGAAGAGGTGATAAAGTGTAGTAGTGGTAGTAGTGGTAGTAGTGGTAGTAGTGGTAGTAGTGGTAGTAGTGGTAGTAGTGGTAGAAAGGTAGCAGAGGTAGAAAGGTAGCAGAGGTAGAAAGGTAGCAGAGGTAGAAAGGTAATAGACTAGTCTTATAGGAATTACCAAGGCCTTCTACTCAGCCTTACCTTATATTTCTCCAGAGATACATTAGCTTTTCCTGAAGATGTTTTGTAGGGTATCATGTACCTCAGTGGATATTTACTTCATGGCTTCTTCTGAGGCTCAGAAACGTATGAACTGCCCAGAACAAAAAAGAAGAAGGTGAGATGCAATCAATGTATTATGATACTGATTCTCGTGATAATGATCAAACTAAAAAATCAGACAAGAGAGACCACATACCTCAAAATTTGATTGGTCCTGTACATATCATTACCAGAAAGATGATACTAGATAGTGAAGCAGTATGTGTTGAAATACATTCATCTACCAAGGATTAAAATTATAAACCAAGATGGTTATATGTATGATGTACTTAGAAGTATAGTCATATAGTAGAATATGTTATGTTCTTTATAACGTGTCTTAACCTAATCTTGTACTCGTTGCTGGTTCCTCAAGGAGAGGAACGGGAGTGGTTTATATGCTTTGAGAGAAACGTGGCACCGAAAAACTCTCCACCAGAACAATGGTAAGGATTGCTCCAGAGTAGACAAAAGGGGCCATCAATGCACGAAATGCCGTGATGGCTGGAAAGCGGTGGTATGGTGTTTGCAGTGTCCATTGTAACAACTGGACTGAGAGGCTTCATAATACCTTCATAGGCAGGGTCCTACACATGACGGATCTAACAGACTGTATGTATATGCATCAATAAATACTATGAATGGAATATATTGATGGAGAAAGAAAAAAGCTAGAACAGTATATCCTCATTCACTCACCATATAGCTACTACTACTATTACTACTACTACTACTATTACTACTACTATTACTACTACTATTACTGCTACTACTATTACTACTACTACTACTACTACTACTACTACTACTATTACTACTACTACTACTACTATTACTACTACTAGTATTACTACTACTAGTATTACTACTACTAGTATTACTACTACTAGTATTACTACTACTACTATTACTACTACTACTATTACTACTACTAGTATTACTACTACTACTACTACTACTACTACTACTACTACTACTATTACTGCTACTATTACTACCACTACCACTAGTACTACTATTACTACTACTACTATTACTACTACTACTACTGCTACTACTAGTACCACTACCACTACCACTACTACTACCACTACTACTACTAGTACCACTACCACTACCACTGATTATTATATATATAGCTCAGATTCCTCTTTTGAGGAATCATCAACGAATATAGATAACTTTAGTACTTAACGTTACAACAAGAATCTAACATGGAGGTCGTACCCAACCGTCGTACTATCCTTACTACCGGCTTTTTAGGGGTGCTTGCCTTTTATGGCCGCGCCTTGGTGCCTGCTGTCCATCACTTTGCCCAAACTACTACGGTCGGGGCGGGCGAATCGCTTGCTATGCTCACCAGGGTTGACAGCTCTCCTGCGTCCGGACTCGTTGCATCACTTCGTTCTCCGACTACTGAGTATCGCACCGTCCAGATCTGGGTTCAGCTTGTCATCACCTGGCTTCTGACACGGTTATATCTCCCCCCAGTCGTGGACATTTTATCTCCTCACCTCGTTCGAGAGATCACTCATCTCGAACCCCGTGGGCACTCTTTTGGGATATCTCGCAACCGCGATCATGGTCTACTACTACTACTACTACTACTACTACTACTACTACTACCACTACCACCACTATTACTACTAGTACTACTAGTACTACTATTACTACTACTACTACTATTACTACTACTACTATTACTACTACTACTACTATTACTACTACTACTATTACTACTACTACCACTCTAATACTATTACTACTACCACTACCACGACCACTACCACTACCACCACCACTACCACCACCACTACCACCACCACTACCACTACCACTACCACCACCACTCTAATACTACATTACATTATGATAGTCCATAATGTTTATAAGGAATCTTGGTTCAACTTGGAAATATAGTGTAATGTAGTTCATCTTACGGGTGGTGTATTGTATGGTGGTCTGAGAGGTGTTGTGATATGAGGTGCATATTCAATATATATACCTAAGTGCCCTGTACTCAAGGATCCATTGCATCATGTATTCCCATAGGACACAAGCTCTCATTTCCCTTGACTGCTGTCGTAAACTGCACTTCCCAATTTTACCGTTGTGCTTTACTTATTGAACTTGCACGACCTCTTCCTACAGATATGAGAAGAAAGAATATTTCATATTTCTTAGTTTAAGGACCTTTATTCTACCTTCTCTTTACAGACTAGATATTGAATACATAGTTACAGAATTGTCACTCACTGAACTATTTCAGGGAATCTCTTCCAAGGACTTCTTTGAAAGGGTAAATAGATTTAATCCTATACTGACCGTTCCCTAAGAGGGATGGATCTTAGATAAGGCTCCACCCATACAGGAACGGAGCTATTCTCTCAGTGAGGTATCAGAACAGAGGGCCTGTGCATAGACCCTACTTATTTAGGTAGGGGAGGATCATTACTACATTCCATGAGTACAGTGTTTTTCAAAACGATTCAAACCAGCGCAGCAAAATGTTTCGAACCAAGAAGACAAAATGTTTCGTACCCCTTCGCACTGTCTTTCAAACCAAATGGCGTAATGTTTCACACCAACTTTCTTTAGATTTCGATATTCTGAAATCTTAAATCTGGACGATTGACTCATATGTACTTCATTTGGGACAGAAGTCTTGCAGTATTAATCAAGGATCAAGAACCAATCAAGGGTGAAAAACGGACGGAACTGAAATGGTTTCCTTGTTATACTATATATAACAACTTGTTTGGAGTGTACGAAACTTTTTGAATTATTGGTTTGAATCGTTTTGTCACGTTGGTTTGAATCGTTTTGTCACGCTGGTTTGAATCGTTTTGTCACGCTGGTTTGAATCGTTTTGTCACGCTGGTTTGAATCGTTTTGTCACGCTGGTTTGAATCATTCTGTCTTCCTGGTTCGAAACAATTTGCCGCGCTGGTTTGAATACTTTTGAAAAACACTGTACTATCGCATAATAGTAAGTATAGTATAGTGTGAGTATGGGATGGGTTCCTCGGTGAAGCCGCGTTGGATTAGCCTCGATCACGTGCGTGACACTTGCACCCAGACCAGGGCTCATATCACCCCACTTCCATATCAGGAAACCCCAATTGGACCATTTCCCAATTAGGTAATTTCTTTTCAGTCATTTTCCAGATCCAGAACCATAACACTGAATTCCTTTACCCAGACTTCCATTAACACTCCTTGTAAATATTTTTCATGGCTCACGTTGCATTCACTTATATCTCGGTTGCATTCACCCATAAATCTCCGGGAGAGTGGGGGGAGATCGCGAGTTTGGCCGGGACCGGGACCGGCCGCGTAAATGGAAAAATTCACTCCACCTGATCCCCCCCACATTCGTCTCTCTTTCTTTAAAGCACTCGCTAATTGTTCCTAGATAATTTCCTCTAGGCTCGTATATAGATCCCCACAACGCTATTGTTGTTATATATTCAAACCAAAAAAAACAAGCAAAAAAAAAAACCCATTCGTGGTAATTTCCTGCTTCACCATCTATCTACTCACCAATCAAGGGTCCAAATGGCTAACTTATCGCCCAACACCATCGAAAAGAAACCCATCAACTTCTCCAATATCTTATTGGGAGCTGGGTTGAATATGGCCGAGGTCACCACCTTGGGTCAGCCGCTAGAGGTGATCAAAACCACCATGGCTGCCAATCGGAACATCTCTATTGTTCAAGCGGGTAAATTGGTGTGGTCACGAGGCGGGTTGCTTGGTTTCTACCAAGGCTTAATTCCCTGGGCCTGGATTGAGGCCTCTACCAAAGGAGCGGTTTTGTTGTTTGTGTCTGCAGAAGCCGAGTACCGGTTCCGGACTTTTGGCGCCAGCAGTTTCCTCGCTGGAATGGGAGGCGGTGTCACTGGAGGTGTGGCGCAGGCGTACCTTACCATGGGGTTCTGCACGTGCATGAAAACTGTGGAAATTACTCGTGCTAAACAGGCCGGTGTGGCTGGTGTACCACAACAAACATCTTTACAGGTGTTTAGAGATATCTTCCGCAAGGAAGGAATTCGCGGTATCAACAAGGGTGTCAATGCGGTGGCTATCCGGCAAATGACCAACTGGGGGTCGCGGTTTGGCTTGTCGCGCTTGGCTGAGGATGCTATCAAAAGCGTGATCGGCAAGTCCAAGGATGACAAGTTGTCTGCCGTGGAGAAGATTGCGGCTTCGTGTATTGGAGGAGGGTTATCTGCATGGAACCAGCCCATCGAGGTCATCCGCGTGGAGATGCAGTCCAAGACGAACGACCCTAATAGACCCAAGAACTTGGGTGTGTTCTCCACGGCCAGGTACATCTATTCGCTTAACGGCATTAAGGGCTTGTACCGGGGAGTGGCACCACGGATCGGTTTGGGTGTGTGGCAAACTGTGTTCATGGTGGCCTTTGGTGACATCTTTAAGAAGATGTTGAATGCTGACGGTGGCCACTAAGCATCATTAGAACATGATATGGAGGTATGGAACTATGGAACCATGGAACTATCTGATATGGAACCATGGAGATATGGAGTTATGCAGCTATGGTATGGAACCATGTAACTATGGAGGTATACTGACTGGAGCTGTGAAACTATACTTTATGGAACTATTCCTATGAAGCTATGGAGCTTTACTGACCTGAACTAATTACTCCTGACTGGAACTATCTCTGCTATTTGAATATCTGGTCTTGAATGGAATTATATCAGAATGGAATTATGTCAGACTGGTGCTATATCAGACTATAGAGCTATTGGTGTGGATATTATTGGTTGATATGTGGTACTAGAGACTATCTTTCTGAATTAGTTTGGTGGTGGTCTATACTAGGTATAAGAATGGCGCTATATATTTAAAGCATTTTTTTCTAGATCAATTATTACTTACAAAATCACTCACGTTGAATCAATATTCAATACTCTGATACGCTTAATGGTGGGTCGTGCGAGGCTCATATGAATGATAGTAAACTTTGACGTACCTTGGTCAATGTACACCAATTTTATGCTTGATACTGGTTGATCTGGGTCTATTATATTAATGGTCTAGTCTAAATATTATTTTAGTCTGGAGAAATGAGGTAATTATGGAGTATGATTAATGGTCAGGGTCTACACTTCTAATCTGGTCAATGC
This sequence comes from Metschnikowia continentalis, assembly GCA_002370835.1. NCBI lineage: Eukaryota > Fungi > Ascomycota > Pichiomycetes > Serinales > Metschnikowiaceae > Metschnikowia > Metschnikowia continentalis. The sequence continues at coordinate 25,002 of NLAO01002079.1, read as the reverse complement.
TTTCTTTGAATTCCCCACTTGTCGTAGCAGTAAAGGCCCACGGCAGTGAGGAAGATACCACATGTTTGTGTGGCCGAAAAGTTGAACGAACTCTCCCATATAAATGCACAGATGATAACCACTATACGCTTCATGATGTTGGCGATGGAATAGTCGATGGTTGAAATCGTGCCCAAAAGGGAAAAGGCTAGCAACGACTGCATGAAGTGGGAGAAACCGTTCAACGCTAGCAATGCCAAGAGAGGGAACGAGAGCTGCGAGAGGGAAAGCTGTGCGTTCCTGTACTCGGAGATCAAGTAAAAGGGTAAGGTGAAGATGAAACCAATGATAGAGCAAAACAATAAAATGGTAAGCTTATCGAGTTTCTTTTGCAGGTCGTTTTTAAACGACGGAAGCGACTTATCGGTGTTGACCGCTTCAGCATGCGTAAGTCTTTTTTTGGCAAAGATATTCTGGCTCACGAAAATAAGCATGGACACAAATGCATATACAAGCCCACTGACATAAGTATCGTCAGGGTTGACCACCTTTGCCTTTTTAGGCTTGTAGCACGTGAGCATGATACCCCACATGAGCGGCACCAAAGTGATGTAAGTGATTTTTTTGAACTGCATCTTGTACACGAAGCGGTAGATAAGCACGGTGGTGATTGGCGACAAGGCCTTGATGGTGTGCACCAACGAAACGGGGATCACCGACGTGGCCTTATGACTAGTGATGTGACCTGCGAACTGGAAGATCCCCATAGGCAAAGTGGTCTGAATGATAAACGAGGTGGGAGTCAAAAAGCGTCTAAGCGAGTAGTTCAACAGCAGAGGGTCCGGGATGGAGCCCACGGGGAATTTGCGGGAGTAGACCGGGAACAAGGCCAAAAACGCAAACAAGGCCGAGCAGAAGAATGCATTAAAGACAAACTGGAACTGGGTGAGAGTGAGTGGGTAGGAGAACTGGAGAAGCACCGATTTGGTCGAGTTGGCAGACACAATAGAGAAGCCGTACCAGAGCAGACAAAGCACAAGCACCTCCACATTGATGCGAGGCAAGAGACCCAGGTACCATTCCTTCCGAGCAGCCACTGAGGGAGCAGGCAAGACCTCGAAGCTTGCGGTGGAGTTGGAATGGGAGCCAAGGGTAAAGATGTTATGCGATTCGCCAGTTGGAGTGGGAGAATTGGAAGTAGGAGGAGTGATGGGGAGAAACGGCGAAGGGTAGTGGAGTCTAACTGGCGGGGAGTGGAGCCGGGACGCTTTGGGGTGGTTCAAGCGCAGGATATCCGTGGATGAGAAGTTGGGGTTCATCTGCAGCGTTCGCTGGGGGTACTTGGGGATGTCCTCCATGGACGGGTTTACACTGAGCATAGGAAGTAGTTTAGTGGGAAGATCAGGGGACAGTCAGGAAGGGGACAGTCAGGAAGGGGGTCAGTGGTCAGAAAGAGTTGGGATTCAGTGGTCCAGTGGTTCAGGTTCAGGTTCAGGTTCAGTAGTTTCAAGATTCAGGAACTTATATGAGCTTCAAGTAAGATTCAAGAAGGTTTCAGGAGTGTTTCAGAATTCAATTTTATCAGTTGTTATAACAATGTAGCCTATCTAGGATAAACGGGATTCCAGGATAAACGGTGTTCTAAAATAAGCGGTGTTCTAGGATAAACAGTGTTTCAGGATAAACAGTGTTTCAGGATAAACAGTGTTTCAGGATAAACAGTGTTTCAGGATAAACAGTGTTCCAGTATAAGCGACAGTTTCAGGATAAGCGACAGTCTCAGGTATTTTGACGGTTTGACAGTTTAGTGGTGGTTGCCGAAATCAGACAGGCGGTCAAAAAATGAAAGGAAACCAGTAAAGAAAAACAATCTATGGGGACCTGTGAGGACCTATGCAGCAGGAAAGCTAAAAAAAGCCAAAGGCGTAGTATCAACCAAACTCTAAACAGTACAGCGAAGGCGCCGTGTGCAGTAAAACAGAGGATGGAGATGGGAAGAAGAAATAGAGTTTTTGGTGGAGGATGTGCAGTAGAACAAAAGAAACAAGCGCAATTCTGTGCAGGACTCAGCCTTAAACAATAACACTACGTTTCGGGCACTGGCCCTGCGCGCATCTGCACCAGCGCAGCCTGAACCAGCCGAGGGTCAACCCAAAAAGAAATACAAAAAAAAGAAATAAAGAGTAGGACAGGGTTGAGTTAGGGTCAGGGTTGAGTCAGGGTCATAGTAGAGTCAGAGTTAAGTCAGAGTCAGAGTCAGAGTTAAGTCAGAGAGTCTAAGGCAGAGTGAGAGAATAAAAATTAATGTAAACTAGAAAAGAGTGCATATAAATCTAGTAGAAGGCAAATTAGAAGAATGTGCTAGAAAAGTGATATAGAAGGAGTAAATAAAAGTATAGGGTGTTTAGGCGTATTAGGAGTGTAGTGTATAGGACTGTAGTGTATAGGAGTGTAGTGTATAGGAGTGTAGTGTATAGGAGTGTAGTGTATAGGAGTGTAGTGTATAGGAGTGTAGTGTATAGGACTGTAGTGTATAGGACTGTAGTGTATAGGACTGTAGTGTATAGGAGTATAGTGTATAGGAGTGTAGTGTATAGGAGTCTATTGTGTATGTATAGAAGTACAGGCTAGAGTATTGTAGAGTAGAGTCTATTGTAGAGTAGAGTATTGGAGGATGAACATGGTATTGTTATAGAGAGTAGAAAAAGGAGGAGCTGAGAGAGAAAGTAGAAAATTGTGGAGAGAGTAGAGATTAGAGGATATTAAGAGGGTTGGTTGAAATCTGGAATGTTTTATACGTAGTGATGGGGTGGGTGATTCTTTTTTCTCTACGCGAGCATCGCTAATTATAGTTTGACATGTGTCAAATCAAACAAAGCAATCAGGGACTAATAATTCACCACTAAAAATACGCCATATTGACACCAAAAATACACACCAAAAATACACACTAAATACACACCAAAAATACACACCCACCAGAAATACACACCAATAATACACACCAATAGTACACACCAAAAATACACACCCACCAGAAATACACACCAATAATACACACCAATAGTACACACTAAATTCACACACCACACCAAACATACACACTAAATACACACCAATAATACACACCAATAATACACACCAATAATATACACCAATAATTCAAAAAGTTTTGACCCCTTAGCTTAGTCTTTCCAACCAAATGGTGTAATGAATGGTTCACACCAACTTTCATTAGAATTCAATATTCAGAATTCTTAAATCAGAATTCTTAAATCTACAGGATTGCCTTGCCTCATGTACTACATTTGGGACAGAAGTCTTGCAGTATCAATCAAGGGTGAAAAATGGACGGTATTGAACTGGTTTCCTTGTATTGGGGGAAAATAATACCGAATAAGAGCGCGCATGGTGCTCTAGGCTTGCAGAGCACATTGTATAGATATTTTCCCACACCTCGGTTGTTAAACCAGCCGAGGACCAACAGAGGATCCGAGGATCATTGAAACCAACTCTCACATACAGTGTTTTTCAAAAGTATTCAAACCAGCGCGACAAAACTATTCAAACCAGCATGACAAAATGTTTCAAACCAAAAAGACAGAATGGTTCAAACCAAGAAGACAGAATGGTTCAAACCACACTAACAAAATTAAACAAACTAATACACATAACCCTTAACAAGTTTTTGTATACAGGATAACAAGGAAACCAGTTCAATTCCGTCCGTTTTTCACCTTTGATTGGTACTGCAAGACTTCTGTCCCAAATGTAGTAAAAATGAGGCTATTTTCAAGATTTAAGATTTCAAATTTCAGATTTCAGAATATTGAATTCTAAAAAAAGTTGGTGGGTAACATTACGCCATTTGGTTTGAAAGACTTTACGAAGGGGTACGAAACTTTTTGAATTATTGGTTTGAAACATTTTGTCGCACTGCTTTGAATAGTTTTGAAAACTACTGTATTGGTTTGTTTAATTTTACTAGTGTGGAATCGTTTTGCTACGCTGGTTTGAATAGTTTTGAAAATCACTGTATATAAGGAGGCCTTCGCCACATCTTCTATTAGTTAACTAATCGAATATCTCTACTAAGGGAGACATACCAAGATGCCTCCCAAATCCAGACCCACCAAAACTCCTCGTACTGAAAATGAGGTCCATATCCTACAGTAAGAGAGGACCTCTGGATCTTGAACCATGGTTACTCCACGGGCCACCTAATTCCCTAACATTCCTAGCTGAACTGGAATTATCACTTCTACACCTTGTTATCCTGTATACAACAACTTGTTAGGAGTTATGTAATCATTCATATTGTACAGTGTTTTTCAAAACTATTCAAAGTAGCGCAGCAAAATGTTTCGAACCAAGAAGACAGAATAGTTCAAACCAGTAGGGCAAAACGATTCAAACCAATAATTCAAAAAAAATGTTTCGTACATCCCTAACAAGTTGTTGTATACAGGATAACAAGAAAACCAGTTCAGTTCCGTCCGTTTTTCACCCTTGATTGGTTCTTGACCCTTGATTAATACTGCAAGACTTTTGTCCCAAATGTAGTATATATGAAGAAATCGTCCAGATTTAAGATTTCAGAATTTTGAAATCTAATAAAAGTTGGTATGAAACATTACGCTATTTAGTTTGAAAGACTGTGCGAAGGGGTATGAAACTTTTTGTATTGGTTTGATTAATTTTACAGTGTTTTTCAAAAGTATTTAAACCAGCGGGCCAAAATGTTTCGAACCAACAAGACAAAATGGTTCAAACCAGCGCAACAAAAGGTTTCGTACCCCTTTGCACAGTCTTTCAAACCAAATGGACAAGTTGTTGTATACAGAATAACAATAAAACCAATTCGGTTCCGTCCGTTTTTCACCCTTGATTAATACTGCAAGACTTCTGTCCCAAATATAGTACCATATGAGGCAATCGTCCAGATTTAAGGTTTCAGAATATTGAATTTTAATGAAAGTTAGTGTGAAACATTACGCCATTTGGTTTGAACCATTCTGTCTTCTTGGTTCTAAACATTTTGTCATGCTGGTCTGAATAGTTTTGTCGCGCTGGTCTGAATAGTTTTGTCACGCTGGTTTGAATAGTTTTGAAAGACACTGTATAAATTCACACACTATAAATACACACTAAAAATTCACACACTATAAATACACACTAAATTCACACTAAATTCACACTAAATTCACACTAAATTCACACTAAATTCACACTATTATTGTTAGATTCACCAGTGTAAGTGGTACATCTAACATACTGTAACAATGTATCTAGTAAGGTTCAGTATATGCGGTGGAGTATAGTAATCCAGCACACTACAATGTACAGTGGAGTAGTGTAGTTACTGAAATAGTACAGTACCGTATGTTACAGTACAATATATTATAGTAAAGTACAGTGGAGAAGGAAGCATAGTAAATATAAGTGTTAGTTTCTTGTGTAACGCTAAGTAAGTTCTCTTTATTCGTTGCATAAATTACCTAAAGTATATTTGTTGATGATTCTTGAGGAAGAGGAATCAGTCACCGTTAAATATTCTGCCGGAAGGTAGCCTAAGGGGGTCTAGTAAAGGTCAATCGAGAAGGGGTCTAGTAAAGGTCAATCGAGAAGGGGTCTAGTAAAGATCAACCGAGAAGGGGTCTAGTAAAGATCAACCGAGAAGGGGTCTAGTAAAGATGAACCGAGAAGGAGTGTAGTAAAGGTTAACCAGAAAGGGGACGTAGTAGACCATTGGTTCCTAATTAACTGAGCACATGAGCTCAATTCACTTATATAGGTTGTATTACACCCATCTTGGATCTAACAATAAATACATAAATAAAATTGAAGAAGTAAAACGAAAAGAGGAAGGAAAAAAATGGAGACCCACTTTTCCCTGCTGATATTACACTTATATACGTTATGTTAGATCCGCCATAGGTGGGGTCCTGCTTATGAAGGTATTATGAAGCCTCTCAGTCCGATTGTTACAATGGTGATACGGCGCTTGGCCATCTATGCACGAAGGGCTCCGATGGCTCCTTTCGAATATTCCAGAACAATTTACTATTGTTCTGGTAGAGAGTTTTTCGGTTCCACGTTTCTCTCGAAGTTTTATAAGTCACCTCGGTTCCTCTCTTGAGGAACCATCAACGAATATAAGAAGCTAGGCATAAATGTATTAAAGAACATAACACGTTATATGGAGGATGTTAGGGGTGTACGAGAATCTGGTTACGTCAGGTACTCTGTTTACTATGTGCATTCACCGATGGTTCTCCAGAAGGAGAATTCGGGCTACTTGTATAACTTTTCAAGAGAAGGAAAGGTTGAGTACGGGGTTGAATACGGGGTTGAATACGGGGCTGAATAGGAGACTGACTACAAGACTGACTACAAGACTGACTGGAAGACTGACTACAAGACTGACTACAAGACTGACTACAAGACTGACTAGAAGACAGTATACAATGAACATTGTTAGTATCAGGTAGAGACGCTTCATAAAACTTGAATAAGTAGAGCACTACCGAAGGTGGAACCGACACCACATCAAAACCACCAATTCAATACAATACAATACAATATAATACAAGCCTGCATATACCACCGCGTATTTCTCACCTCCCACGTCCTTCTCCTTTAACTATACCATGGAATCCCTCGTCTCTCTAGTCACACGCCAGGCCACCGTCCGTGGGGCTCGATACCTTCTTCGCAGGGCCATCGACGATGACCAAGATTCTCCTGAAATTCCACTCCCGGACCCAGAGGAGGATGCTGATCCCGTGACCGAGGAGATGTTTTCGTCGTGGGCGCTTTTCATTCTCTTCTGTCTCTTGTGTGCAGCTTTATGGCTGTCGTATTATCTCCAGCAAAGACGGATCAAGGCTGTTCATGAGACGGTGCTCTCCATTTTCTACGGTATGATAGTGGGCTTGATCATCCGGGCTGCTCCGGGGCACTATATACAGGACGCGGTCAAGTTCAAGTCAGGATACTTCTTCAATATCTTATTGCCTCCGATCATTCTTAATTCGGGGTATGAGCTACATCAGGCCAATTTCTTTAGCAACATCGGCTCCATCCTTACTTTTGCCATTCCAGGCACTTTCATCTCGTCCTTGGTGCTAGGCACTATTCTTTATGTGTGGACGGCCTTGGGGATCGATAGTGTGCACTTGGAATTCGTGGATGCGTTGGCTGTGGGAGCTACGCTTCTGGCCACTGATCCCGTGACCATTCTCTCCATTTTTAATGCTTATAAGGTGGACCCCAAGTTGTACACCATAATCTTTGGCGAGTCGCTTTTGAACGATGCTATTTCCATTGTTATGTTTGAGACGTGTCAGCAATTCCATGGCAAGGATGTGCAGTTCACGTCTCTTTTTGAAGGTGTGGGTTTGTTCTTGATGACCTTTACCATCTCCACCATCATAGGTATCTCCGTTGGAATCTTGGTTGCGTTGATCTTGAAACACTCGCATATCAGACGCTACCCTCAGATTGAAACGTGCTTGGCGTTGCTTTTTGCCTACCAGTCGTACTTTTTCTCCAATGGAATCCACATGTCTGGAATCGTGTCGTTGTTATTCTGTGGTATTACCCTCAAGCACTATGCGTACTTCAACATGTCACGGAGAACGCAGATCGCCACCAAATACATCTTCCAGTTTTTGGCACAGATGTCGGAGAATTTCATCTTCATTTACTTGGGTTTGTCGTTATTCACTGAAGTGGAGTTGGTGTTTAAACCACTTCTCATTATGGTCACCTTCATCCTGATCTGCATTGCAAGATGGTGTGCCGTGTTCCCACTTTCGCGATTTCTCAACTTCTTGTTCCGGGCTCGGTTCGAGAGGTTCAACACCTCGTCCGCAATGTCGGGCGGCATCTCGTCTCACAGTATGCCGGAGGAGATCAGCCACTCGTACCAGATGATGATTTTCTGGGCCGGGTTGCGGGGTGCAGTGGGCGTTGCTTTGGCTTTGGGCTTGCAGGGCGAGGCCAAGTCCACCTTGCTTGCCACTGTGCTTGTGGTGGTTGTGTTGACGGTGATCTTCTTTGGTGGCACGACTGCGTCCATGTTGGAGATCTTGGGCATTAAGGTGGGGTGCGTGCAGGAGGGAGAGAACTCGGACGATGAGTTTGATATTGAAGCCCCAAGACTATCCCACTCGGTCTCTAACGTCAACCTCATGGGCAACCGGAGATACAACACGGCAGCCAACGGGTTCCGTGCAGGACCTTCACCCAAGAGCCAAGGGTTTAGAATCGATGGGGCTGATGGGTCGACCAAGTTGGCCAGGACGCTGCACTCGCTCAACAGCCTGCAGGCGGACCTTAATGACGAAGAGGAATTCATCACTAGTGATGTGGACGACTTGGTGAGTGAACCGGTGAATTACCCATCGAGCGAGGCGCCAACTTCGGCATCTCATGGTGTTTTGGGGGCCTTTTTGAGTGCAGAAGAGCATGCCAAGTGGTTCACTAGGTTTGACGAGCAAGTGTTGAAGCCCGTGCTTCTTGATACTTCGCCGTCTGGACATTCAGAGTACAACACAGACGAAGAGGCAAACCTTGGGAAGTAACCAGACAGCAGACAAGGTTAGCAAAGCAGGAAAAGAGCCAAGACGAGACGAGCATCAATGGTTCAGGTTAGGTTTCGATCATAGAGCTACGGCGATGGATCAAGTGGGTGTATGTATTGACTAGTAAATATGGAGTCATCAAAAAGGTTGGCCGAACTGTACTACTCGGGCCTTAAATGGAATGGGATTCAAATACTCCACTCTTCACCCTTTAACTTGTACTATATTAACTATTAGGACCGAAGGTCACTAAGAGACCACTAGGGACTAATAAGGAATATACTAATATGGTAATTTCCTAGGGATCTACCAATAACGATATACCAGTAACGATATACTATTAACGATATACCAGAACGATATATCAGAGCGATATACCATTAACGATATACCATTAACGATATACCATTAACGATATACCAGTAAAGATATACCAGTAAGAGAAGCCCTGCCAATAAGAGAAGCCCTGCCAATAAGAGTGAGATGCCAACATGGACATGTGATAAGAGTTACCATGAGAGTATCAATGAGGATTCACTAATAACACATAGTTATAAAAAGTATACCAACACTAGAGGTATACTAATAAGAGAGTACACCAACACTAAATGTATACTAGTAATAGAGTACACCAACACAAAGTATACTAGTAAGAGAGTATACCAACACAACGTATACTAGTAAGAGAGTACACCAACACTAGAGGTTTTTTAATAAGAGAGTACACCAACACTAGAAGTATACTACTAATAGAGGTACCAAGTAGACTTGCAGAGAGAGAGACCAGAAGAGAGACCAGAAGAGATGAAAAGAGACCAGTGGTATAGTGGTATAGTGGGTTGGTTGGTGTTAGTAGTGTAATTCATTGAGTAATAGTTCATTGAGTAATAGTTCATTGAGTAGTAATTCATTGAGTAATAGTTCATTGAGTAGTAATTCATTGAGTAGTAATTCATTGAGTAGTATTTCATTGAGTAGTATTTCATTGAGTAGTAGTATAGTGAACAGTAGAGATCAGTAGAAATGAGAAGAGACCCATAAGAAATACCATAAGAGATTTACCTATGCTAGATCTACTAGAGGTAGTACTCTAGCTATTGATGTATTGAGCCTACGCTGTCCAATCCAAATAATGGTCTTTCAAGGCCATCTCAATCCATTGTACCAGTGTCAACCCTCGCCCATTGTTATCGTCCAGAGCTTTAAGTGCATTTCCTATATCCTCGGAGAGACACCAGTCAGGATGTTAATAAGATATCACTAAGAAACCAAAAGAGACCACTAAGAGATCAATAAGAAACCACCAAGAGACTAATAAACGACCACTAAGAGACTAATTAGAGACCAATAAGAGACTAATAAGAGACTAATTAGAGACCACCAAGAGACCAATAAAAGACCAATAAAAGACCAATAAAAGACCAATAAAAGACCACTAAGAGACCACTAAGAGATCAACAATAACGATATACCAGTAAGAGATACCAATAAGAGTGACATGTCAATGAGGATATGTAGTAAGAGATCCTATAAGAGTACCGAGGAGGGTTCACTAATAACTCATACTAATAAAAAGTACACCAACACTAAAGGTATACTAATAAGAGAGGTACCAAGTAGACTTGCAGAGTGCACTGAGTAGTGAGTATTGAGTAGTGAGTAGTGAGTAGTGAGTAGACTTGTAGAGTGCAGTGAGCAGTCAGTATCCAATTTCAATGAGTAGTCAATGTCAATGAGAAGTCAATGTCAATGAATTCAGTGTGGAGTAATCAGCGTAATTTGAATATGTGATAGATCTTATAGTAAGTTGGCTTCAATTTCTAGTCTCCATTTCTTCATCACATGCGACCTTCCATAATGCGTTATTCGTTTGACGCAAAAAGCTATATGGTGATTGGATGGGGATGTTATTGTTCATGCTTTTCTTTGCTTTTATCAACGGTTCTAGATACACCGATTCAAATACACCGGTTCTAGATACACCGGTTCCAGATACACCAGTTCCAGATACACCGCTCTAGATACACCGGGTCTTGATACACCGCTCTAGATATACACTCCGGTATGGTCGGTTCTTTTATCGGTGTTGGCAATGGACGCAGCCACCACCCATTTAGCCAATTTGAATGCACGTGGAGAGAGCTGCAAGTCGCTGAGTTTATAGTTGAACTTCACGGCCAATTGGTAGTACTCCTTGACGGTCAAGTCGTGCATAAGAGCCACCAAGTGATTCTTTGTTGTGGGTCTGTACACGGATGCAGGCAAATAGTCCGTATAGTTAGCAAATGCTCGAATAGGTTTCTCCAATAAATTGAGCACCTCGCTAAGATACGCATTGGAAATGGTATTGGACCGGTCTTCCTCGATGGACCGTAATAAGAGCCCCGAAAGTGTAAGTACCGCATTCCCATAGTTGACCGGGTTCAACACCCGGGATTCGGTGTCTCTTTTTAAAGTGGTTCTCCAAAGATACCCGATTTTGGTCTCCAAAAGACGGTCATAGTATACCAGAAACTGAGTTCTGACATGGGCTGCATTTTGCGGCAATGGCTTATGCGTGGGTGCAAACTTCACCAACCGGTTGTTCAAGGGCACGAGAATATACGAATCGAGCACTTGCACAATTTTTAGTAGCACAGTTTTGGCTTTAGACTCAGGAACGCTTTGTAGAGGATTGGATGCCATCTGTGCAAGCCGGGCCTGTTGGGGGTTGTCGTATTTTTTGAGCGGGCTGGACGTCGCACTGATGGCTAGGTTTGTAGTATCATTGAGGCTTTCACTGAACGAGTCCAAAGTTTCTCTGGGAAAGTTTGTGGGAAAGAAATTCAGTTCTGGAGAATTCCTAGTTTCTCTAGTGTCTTTTGTTTCTTTGAAAGAGTCCTTTGGGTCGATTTTTGGGTTGGTCGAGTTGCCAAAAATGTATGCGTCGGAATTGGAGTCGGAATCCGGGGCTTTGACATCGATGCTGCGTAAGGCACTCAAATCCGAGGGCGACCGGAAGTTGACCCGTGAACAAGTGTTTTTGATCACCAACGAACATTCGTCCAAAACCGAGGGCCAGAAGGACCGCGAAAGCGCAGAGCTTTTCGACCCGTTGAAGATCTTGTTTCGGTACTCATGAGCCTCGGAATCTGGCGACAGCGCAATGTATGCCAATTCTTGGAATGCACATAAATTCAGCAACGACGACAAAAAATCCTGGGGCTGCACATCTCGGACTCCGGAAAGTAAGGTAATCACGGGACTTGGAGATGCCAGCGAAATGGGCCTCGAATGGTGTAAACAGCCAATGGTAGCATAAGTATTGAAGGCATGGTTGAAAACTTCAAGCACAAAAAAGACTAGCCACGTGTACCAAGACACTCTTAAAAGGAATCCAAGGTCTAAAAACGTCCAAAGAGGAGCCGATTTAGTGTCCAAGTTGAAAAGCACCAAAATGGGCCAGAGCAGCCTGTATACAGTCTCGTGCATCACCAGGTACATTATTGGTACCACTAAAAAGCACACCACGGTGAAAGTCAAGGAGATGGCCAAGAGCTTCAACATTGGCGCAAACAAGTACTTTGCCGGTGGATTGATGGGGATTCCGTAACTGAAATTGAGCCTGTTACGTTGGAACACCATGTACTGCATATTGTAGAAGGCCCCTACCGCAACCCCATGGAACCATAAGTACACAAACTGATCATTTACCAATGGTTTATGGCGATATTCCTTGGAGAAAACATAGTAAGACACTTGGGTTTGCGGAAAAAATGGCCCAATTAGGCAAACCGCCGTGATTACCGTGGCAATTCCCGACACCCAGAATTGTGAGCCGGAAACCATCTTTAAAAGCTGCCAATAAAGCGATTTTGCATCGGAAAAAACCACCGTGGAGTTCTGCACACGGTTGATCTTCATTGTGTGCAACCCAATGGTATAAATAGGGATTTCATAGACCAAGGCGAAGATTTTATGGGTCCACGTCAGATGTCTGGTGAAAAGTATGGAAAAGAGCACGGCCAAGAAAAAGGCGATTTTGTTGACATATTTCATGCGCTGCTTAAATACATGCCGGAAATAATAGATGTACGGCTTGACCTTTGAGTCGGGGGTTTCCAATGGGGGAGACATGGGTTGATGATTTGGTGATGCTTGAGCGAAATGCGTGTGGATGCACCTCCGTACACCAAATCAATACACACCACAATAAAATTACAATACAAAATTTATAAAAATCGGTGAAACTGTAGTATTGGAAACTAAACACTTTTTGGGTCGTTTTGGTAGTTTTTTGTTGTTTTTTGAGTTATTATGGGTTTAGTTTGAGAGGAATGGTGGGGATTTGGTAGTACTGGTTTGTAATGTTGTACCAAAATGTCATTTTTTCAGGAAAAAAAAAGAAATAAAAATATTTAAGATGTTTTTTCTAATATTAATTTGTTATTGATAAATCTATTTTATATATATTTGGGAATTGTTAGACGGTTGTGTTGGTTTTTGTGAGTGTTGAGGACCGGAATAGCAGTTCCGGGGCTTATATCCAGTTCCGACGTATTGACCCAGGTTGTTTTATCCTCCCCCCGAAAAATTATTTTTTGGATTCAGACATTAATATGAATAGATTAGGGGTTTAGGGAGATTATGAGTTGGTGGAATCTGGAAATTTACGTGTGTGGGTGGATTAGGATGTGGAATTAAAGAAAATGTCACGTGAGCTGTTGTAGTTCCGGGGTTTATATACAGACAAGCTTACTTTTAGTCATTCAAGCTTCTCTCATAACCACACGACACAACTTTGAGTTTTGGAAGATTTAGCAAGGATTAAATAGCTTTTTGGGAAGCATAAAAGAGAGTGGGTACGAGTTTAAAGTGCAGGTCACGTGACCACAAACCACCATTTACCAGGTTGATTTCACTTCCACAAAAATATCTTTGCGTTTGAGCATGTTTTTGGAGATAGGTGAGTATTAGGAAAATCTTCACCACTGAAACTCTACATTTTAATGTGTGTAGGCACTTCGGTATGGATGGGAAGTCCATGTCACGTGATTAATACCAGTTCCGGGACGTTATATCCATTTCCGACTGATTTAAGTCATTAAAGTGAGCCCTAACAGATCAACACATGATTCGGAGATAATATATTCTTTTTAATTTATTCACAAACAAATTTGGCACTACAATACGAACGTTTGAGGTATATCACGTGATAAATTCCTAATTTAATGACTCAGGTCGATTTACCTCCCCACATATATATTTTGTTTGCCATTAACATGATAGATTTTTTATATAGATTCAGAGAAGGTTTTCGGAAGCTCAAAATTGCTTGTGTGGGAACTATGGAACGGAAATAAAGATATGTCACGTGACCATTATCAATTCCGGTTCGTATATACAGGTTCAAACTACCGAGTCATGTAGTTTAGCCTTCCCACAAGCATTTTTTGTTTAAATATCTGATAGTTGATGTTGGATATAGCTCCAAGGTTTTGAAATTGTAATGAGGGAGACATGTACTTTTAGTTAGCGTTGCTAGTACTTTTGATACTGTGTTGAGGTTTCATACGAGGGTGTGACACTCGGAATAGTCACGTGACCCGGCACAACCTTTACGTAGCTGCCCATACAGACAAGATCAAGACTTCTCTATAATATGTACATGCGCCGAAATTGCGGTGATGCCAAAACTTTGATAAGTTCCAAAAAATATTTTTTCTGGCAGATGTTGATTTGATCTGAGTCAATAGGTTGTTGAAAAACGCTAATAAGGTGAACGCGCTCAGTATCTCCAATGGCTTGCAGGGATAGCACGGTGCAGTGTTTTTCGAAACTATTCAAACCAGCGCCACAAAACTATTCAAACCACACTAGCAAAAAGGTTCGTACCCCTTCGTACAATCTTTCAAACCAAATGGATAAGTTGTTGTATACAGGATAACAAGGAAATCAGATCAGTTCCGTCCGTTCTTCACCCTTGATTGGTTCTTCACCCTTGATTGGTTCTTGACCCTTGATTGGTACTGCAAGACTTCTGTCCCAAATGTAGTACAAATGAGGCCATTCTCCAGATCTAAGATTTAAGACTATTGAATTCTAATAAAAGTTGGTGTAAATTCTAAAAAAAGTTGGTGTAAATTCTAATAAAAGTTGGTGTAAATTCCAAAAAAAGTTGGTGTAAATTCTAAAAAAATTTGGTGTAAATTCTAAAAAAAGTTGGTGTAAATTCTAATAAAAGTTGGTGTGAAACATTACGCCATTTGGTTTGAACGATTCTGTCTTCTTGGTTCGAAACATTTTGTCATGCTGGTTTGAATAATTTTGTCGCGCCGGTTTGAATAGTTTTATGACGCTGGTTTGAATAATTTTGAGAAAAACTGTACTATGTTCATTCGCCGCTGGTTCTACCTTGAGGAACCGTCGCACCTTATACAGTGTTTTTCAAAATGATTCAAACCAGCGTGACAAAATGTTTCGAACCAGCGCGGCAAAATGATTCAAACCACACTAGCAAAATTAAACAAACCAGCGCGACAAAATGTTTCGAACCAGCGCGGCAAAATGATTCAAACCACACTAGCAAAATTAAACAAACCAGCGCGACAAAAAGTTTCGTACTCCTTAGCACAGCCTTTTAAACCAAATACAAGTTGTTGTATATAGGATAAGAAGGAAACCAATTCAGTTCCGTCCATTTTTCACTCAGTGATTGATACTGCAAGACTTCTGTCCTAAATGTAGTACATATGATGTAATTCTCTAGATTTAAGATATCAGATTTAAGATTTCAGAATATTGAATTCTAATGAAAGTTGGTGTGAAACATTACGCCCTTTGGTTTGAAAGCCTGTGCGAAGGGGTACGAAACATTTTGTTGCGCAGGTTTGAAACATTTTGGTGCGGTGGTTCGAAACATTTTGGTGCGGTGGTTTGAACAGTTTTGAAAAACACTGTATAGACTGTTGAAAAACGGTACAGTGTTTTTCAAAACTATTCAAACCAGCGCGACAAAATGTTTCGAACCACACTAGCAAAATGTTTCAAACCAGTGTGACAAAATGGTTCAAACCAACTTTTATTCGAATTCAATATTCTGAAATCTTAAATCTGGACGATTGCCTCTTATGTACTACAATTGGGAGTCTTGCAGTATTAATCAAGGGTAAAAAACGGACGAATCTGAACTGGTTTCCTTGTTATCCTGTATACAACAACTTATTAGGGGTTATGTGTATTGGTTTGTTTAATTTTGCTAGTGTGGTTTGAATCGTTTTGACGCACTGATTTGAACCATTCTGTCGCGCTGGTTTGAATAGTTTTGAAAAACACTGTAGACTGAAAAACGGTAACAAGGTGAACGCGCTCAGTATCCCCAATGGCTTGCAGGAATAGTGCGATAACAAGCACCTGTTCTTCATATAACTGTTCTACAAATGCACCTGTGGTTACTACAAACGCCTGGTGCCGTGACGGTAGAGCTCCCACATATATAAGGGAGTCTGGACCATGTCCATCTTTTAAGTAACTGAATCAAATATCATCTGTCTGGGGCATATCATCTGTCTGGGGCATATCATCTGTCTGGGGCATATCATCTGTCTGGGGCATATCATCTGTTTGGGGCAAGATGTCTCCAAAGACCAGACCCACCAATACTTCAATGGACACTGACAACTCTACATCTTCTTCCTCTCTTAAAGAAAACACCCCTGAAGTGTTTACTTGAAGCGTTTACATATCTTGACGAGACTACAAGGACAGCGTCAGTGTCCTTCAGTCATTGTCCACTGGACATCACACCATGGTTAATCTATGGTCCACCTGGTGCTGCAACTATAGTGGCGGAACATGCGTTGTTTAATCTACAACATTTTCTTAGTACCGTAACCTAAGTCAACTAGTGCAGCTTTTATCTTCTTAGTAGGGTAAACTAAATAGACTAGTGCAGCTTTTATCTTCTTAGTAGGGTAAACTAAGTAGACTTGTGCAGCCTTTATCTTCTTAGTAGGGTAAACTAAGTCAACTAGTGCAGCTTAAATCTTCTTAGTACCGTAAATCAAGTCAACTAGTGCAGTTTATATCTTCTTAGTAGCATAAAACAGTCCAATCCAAGGCATCTATCGTTTATTATTTACAGTATTCTACATGGCCTGGTTGACCTTGCCCTGAGCCTGGCGTCTCAAATTCTCCGCCTCTCCACTCAAAGTATCCTTGACCATATCCAAGCCCGGTTGGCCATCGATCTCACCAAAAGCAGCATGCTTTATATACAGTTCGATATCCGAGGTCTCCTCATATGCATTCACCTGGTCAAACAACTTGGCTTCCACCTTGCCCCTAGCATATTCGAAATTGGCAATACGCGTTTCAAACGCCTCGTGGATGGCTTCAGCCAACTCTTCTTCCGTAGTGATAAAGTCACCAGCCGCATGGTAGAGTTCCAATAACTTGACGGTTTTAGCATTCATTTCACGCAATTCCTGCGTCTTCCGGTTCAACATCCGGCGCTCCTGCACGATGGCCGTTTCTTCCTCGGTTCTTGGCCTCATAATGGGACCCTCTAAATATGAGTC
This sequence comes from Metschnikowia continentalis, assembly GCA_002370835.1. Taxonomy (NCBI): domain Eukaryota; kingdom Fungi; phylum Ascomycota; class Pichiomycetes; order Serinales; family Metschnikowiaceae; genus Metschnikowia; species Metschnikowia continentalis. The sequence goes on along the minus strand of NLAO01002079.1, from coordinate 7,877 downwards.
GATTGTGGGTAAAGTGAAGGTAGCTTCATCGTTGGCTTCGTACTTGTTTACCTTGTCATTGGATGCATCCTTTTGTCTTTTTTGCGCCTCCATTTCCTGGATTTTTTCCAACCGTTTTGCTTCCGTCACGAAAGCCTCTTTCAAGTGTGCCACGCGGATTTCTTCCCTTTGATGCTGCCACAACTCATCCTTGGACATTTCGTTTATTTCCTTTTTGGGAAGCACTCTTTGATCCAATTTCTTCAACCGCTCTTCTACAGAAACAACTGGTTTTTGCACGGGTTTTCGGGGCAACTCTACGCCATGGATCTTGGGCACCGGCACATTGTCTGCATACCCTTGAACAGTCTTGGCCTTCTGCGCCTTCTCATCGTCTGTGTCGGGACGGATGGGGTTATGTCTGAAAATGGGCCTGACCTTGGGCAATATACCGGACTTGCCTCCGTACTTGATGGTTCTCTTGCCTAGACTTATGCTGGAGACTCTCATTGCTCTTGGTGAGGGAGGAAGTGTGAGGTGAGAGGTGAGAGGTGCGAGGTGCTGATGGAGTTGGAAAAAATCGCACACACACACACACACACACTGCGATCGGTGTTTTTGAGCCGCGCACGTCTTTGCAGCCAGTACTCTGGCAACCTTTATAATACACGTTTATAATATATTTTTTAAGACCTTATGAATTTATTTATTTTTTTTTTTTTTGCCAAATTTTGTGGTCATTGGTTCTTATTCATCAATTAGAGTCTATACCCTGGTGTACGGGTTTCAAGCATCTCTCAAGTTAACCTTAACCAGAGGACTCACTTCAACGTCCCGCCAAAAACCAATTTTGGTCTCGTATGGGAATTAATGGATTCATTTTATGTTGAGAGTGACTATAGATTTATTGGAACCATTCATCTGCTATGTGGACCGTATTGAACCAGGAGTTTTGTTGAGGCACGTGACCCATTTCATTTACGAGGGTCAACTATTGGAAGAATCCTTTGAACTACTACTACTACTACTACTACTACTACTACTACCAATACTACCACTAGTACTACTACTAGTACTACTACGACTACTGACTACTGACTACTGACTACTGACTACTGACTACTGACTACTGACTACTGACTACTGACTACTATGTCTCCGTAACATAGTATCCATGTAATTATCTAGATATAGTGGGCAGTGTGTGTAGCCTCTATTTATAGGGTGGGGCAGGTGATCTGACTCCTGTGACTAGAGGTCCGACTGACTGGTTGGATTTCTAAGGTCAGACAGTGAGTGGATTATCACTAGACAACCACTAAATGGTATTAATCCTGGACCCCACCTATTAATTCTAAAATCATCAAGTCATACATCTCATGGGAAGTATGAGCCCAGAAAATCAGGAAGTCTAGAAATTTCTAGAAGTGCAAGTGCCTCGAAGTGTAGGTTTAGCAGTGGTTACACCGACTCATACCCAATACCAACACTGGAGACTGATACTTAGAGTGGTACTTAGAACTCACTTATGTCCAACACTCACTTATGACCAATACTCAGGAGTAGTATCAAGATCGACACTCAGGAGTAGTAACAAGACTGGTGACCAAGACTGATACTTGGACTCATAGCCAAGACTAGTGTTCAGGCTAGTACATAGACTGGTACATAGACTGGTACATAGACTGTACTAAGACAAGTACCAAAACAAGTACCAAGACAAGTACCAAGACAAGTACCAAGACAAGTACCAAGACAAGTACCAAGACAAGTACCAAGAAAAGTACCAAGAAAAGTACTGAGAGTGATAATTAGACTAGTAACTGAGAAAGTCAAGACTAGTCAAACTAGTCAGACTAATCCAGTTTAGCCCTAATGACCCCTAGATACCCCACGCTTCGTACATCGAGATCAGCGCTGCCTTGTTTATCTTTTTGCTCCCAATGGCACTGGAAAACTGATTCATCATAAGCAATTCCTTCTCCAGAGTCTCGTGATTTCGGTAGAACTCAATCAAATTCTTCGGGGTCTTGAACCGTTGCTGGATCATGATGGCCTTCTCAAATGAGATGCCCCGTACCAGCATAAGCATAAGAAGAAACATCTCCTTCACCGTCATCATGTTGGACTTGACCAACGTGGCCTGGTACATGTGGAAGTAGTGAACACACTCGTAGGTTTGTTTGGGGTCTTTTTTCGGGTTCCAAACGCCTGTTTCTCGCTCAAACTCGTCCAGAAACCGTCGGTTGCGCGTAGAGGTTTCAAACTTGGCCCGGAATGTCGATAAAAGACTCAAGTACTCCTCTTGAGTATTGATGGATTTTGGTTTTAACACCATCAAACGCCGACTAGAGAACCGCAGGATCATTATATTGGTCATTTTGACCAACCAGTCAATGGTATCATCAGTCCTTCTAAACCTCTCGACAAAAAAATTGGATGTGGTGATCACCATGGAAATAGCCGTTTCTATCAGCTTTTTCATGTCTATAATCCGCTGTACATCTCCCAATCCGGCCTCCTCCACAAGGTAGTATACATTTTTGAGCCCCGACCGCTTCAATCTCGTTTTTTGCTCGGCAAAACGCCCATCTCGAATGGACATAGCCAAGTCATCAAGCCGTTTCCGTTCACACACATAATTAAGCACCACTTCTTTTTTCAGGTGCTTATTTCGAGCTACCCAAAGCACATCACCCACACTCAAAGACCGGACCTCACATTTGACGCCGTATGAAACGACTTTATTGTAGAAGAAATCTCGCTCACTCTGCGACCGGATTTCTCTGCTATCTATAAGAAGAATGATGTCGAAAGAATCAACAGGCCAGATTTCATAGGGTGTTCCTGCATACACCCGGTTTACCCGGTCATGAATAAGGTCTCCAGGGCCATTACTACCAGGTAACTCTTTTTCTTTAGTTGATTCCTGCACTTTGTGATTCTCCACTGTATTCAAATGGACGTCTATGATTGTCTCTTTGTCTATGGCTCTGGTTGGTTTTGGGTTTCCTGCAGGACTGGACGAGTGCATGAGGAATAAGTCCCCTGACACATTAGGAGAGTTGGCTATTCGGGAAGTTTCGGGTGAGTAGCGGATACCATTGTCAAAGGAGTAATCTGGTACATCGTCATGGCTAGGGTCCGATGTGTGGATGTTTTCCTGCAGACAAATCAACGAAGCCATAGTTTTCCCTTCTTCAGTAATCCAATACACTTTTGGACGGCCCAGGCACGTGACAAGTTCTCGTTTCAAGAGAGTTTTCATTCCATCCCAAGCCGAGTAAAAATCACGTGCTGCAGGATTAGGTGTAAAGGAATGATCGCAATACTGGCCCGCAGCAGCGATAATAGAGTCTTTCAGAAGGCCCTGAGGACCTCTATTGGCCACATAAAGAGCCACCAAAATAGCCCATGATCCAGAACGTCGTTTGGGTACCCATTTATTAGCACGGCGTTTTTTGGCAGGCGCAGAATCCGTATCTAGCTCATCTCTCCGCTTCCCACCTTGGTCATTTAAAGAGACATGATTTTCAAAGGCCTGGGGGATATCAAGGTTATTTTCCAAACAATATTTTTTGAGCCTGGCACATAGAAGAAGGAAAATTTTATCGCCGATATACTGGATGCTTTTGATCTGGCGTGGTGTGGTGATGGATTCAGGGTAACTGCGGAGCTTCTCTATGGCCCTACTATAAGCGAACGTAAGCTTGGAACCTTTTTGAGTAAGCTCCACGTGATGCGCCTCAAGCCACTCTAGGAATAACGCATTAAGGTCCATCACGTGACATGCAACTGTATAGGCTTTGATGAGTGCAACTGTGTAGGCTGTCTAAGTAGGGATGTGTGTATGAGTGGTGTACTGAGTGTGTGTAGATTGTTGCCTGGAGAGATGGGGAGGAGTCGCGAGTGCGAGCGCGAGGATGAGCGTGAGTGTGAGCGTGAGTGTGAGCGTGAGTGTGAGCGTGAGCGTGAGCGCGTAGACCCGTACACCACTTTTGCAGCCACTCCAATTACCCTTTTCAACCTCAACCTCAACCTCAACCTCAACCTCAACCTCACCTCAAACTCAACCTCACCTCAAACTCAACCTCAACCAAACCAAAACTAGAACCTAGCCTGTATTTTTCATACAAGTATACTTTGAAAAAAGGGAGTAGCTGGTACTGGTCTCAATATACAGGAAACCCTTGGAGAATCAATTCAATTTCTTAATATCACTTCAGTCAGTCTCATAAGCTACTGGGAAGTACTATACTGTCCAGTCATCTATAGAACTTCCAGTGGTTAGCTCAAGTGATTGGTGTCCGTTGAGATTTCGGGTAAGGCAAATTTTTCTAGACAGAGATCTATAAACAGAGAAGGAGCAGAACGAGTCAAACCAGAGCCAAACCAAAGTCAAAGACCACAGACTCAAACGAGTCAGAAGAACAAAGGAGAGTACAGGGAATTTCAATTACAATCAGAGGACAATAGAAACTAATTACCAAGAAGAGGTGCACAGTGCAGAAGGAGAAGGTGTGCCGGAGGAAGAACAATCGCAAGAGGCTCGAGGTATTACATCACAGTATACTATACTCTACACTACTTTCTACTAGAATATATTGTACTCTACTCTACTCTACTCTACTCTACCCACCCTACTCTACACTACTTTCTACTAGAATATACTGTACACTACACTACTCTACTCTACACTACTCTACTCTACACTACTTTCTACTAGAATATACTGTACACTACACTACACTACACTACTCTACTATACTCTACTATACTATACTATACTCTACTATACTATACTATACTATACTATACTATACTATACTATACTATACTATACTATACTATACTATACTATACTATACTATACTATACTCTACTATACTCTACTATACTCTACTATACTCTACTATACTCTACTATACTGTTAGATTCGGGTTACGTCAGGTACTCTAGTTACTATATTTATTCGCCGATGGATTCCCAATAATTGGAAATCCAAGTACCTTATATAGCTAGCGGTTCAACAATCAGAGTGGAGTAGGGTGGTTAACGCCAGGTCACGAGGTAAGGTGAATTCGATGAGGTCAAGTCACGGGTGAAGGTGCCATGGGTGAGTCAATAGCCATTGTATCAGGCAGAGAGGTTGCATAATATCTCAATAGGTAGGGCACTACCTATGGTGGATCTAACATATACTATACTATATTAGATAAGATTGAGATTGGAATAATTCATAGGTGATGGAATTAGAATGGTTTATAAGTGATGGAATTAGAATGGTTTATAGGTGATGGCATTAGAATAGTTTATAGGTGATGGCATTAGAATAGTTTATAGGTGACGGGATTAGAATAGTTCACAGGTGATGGCCTATCTTGGCACTCATAGACTATATCATGTGACCCAAGTGTTATGTTCTTTGATGAATTTATGCCTTACTTGTTAGAATCTTATTGTTAGGTCAGGTACTCTGTTTAGTATTTTTTTTTGTTGATGATTTCTCAGAAGGAGGAATCTGAGCTATTTTAGTAGTTGAAAACGGTGTCGCCTAATCAACCAGTTGTTGCTATGTTCTTGATTTTTCAGTAATTACCATAGAGTAACATAATACCATACTATTTTGTATATTCATGAGCACTGATCCTGATATGGGATGCAATAGCTTAGCCGAGGTTGGCTGGAATTGATGGAATTGATGGAATTGGCCGGAATTTGGGGCTGCGGCCGGAATTTGGGGCTGCGGCCGGAATTCCCAACTATAGGACCTCCAAAAGTTCACCACGCAAAAATTCTCGACTACAAAAATATACATTGGAAATTCCGGAATTCCAGGATTCTAACCATTCCATTATTCTTTCCATAAGATGGAAAAAAAGGTCGTTTGCGTTGGGCCTTTTTCTGCTGAGGTAGCCGGGTGTACGGGTGTTTATTACACCCATTCAATTTCAATTCCGAGGTCGAGGTTCCCATACTCCATACTCCACACTCCATTAGACATCTCGTGAGAAATACCTACCACTGTGACCTACCAAAAGGTTTATTTACCAAAAAAGGTGTATTTCCCCCAAAAGAGGGTGTGCTGCCGAGAGATTGGTAAGCGTAGGCTCAATAACAGGACCGGTCGTGTGAGACCCATATTCTTAGATTGTTGTTACGTCAGATACTCTATTTAGTATTTTTTTTTATTGATCATTCCCCAGAAAAAGGAATCTGAGCTATATAAGTATTTCACAACAGCATAGCCTAGTCAACCTGTTGGTGGTAGCTGCAAAGGAGAAAAACTCTCTACATTCCATCCTGGTACCTCGGGTTTATCACATTTCCTCCTGGCTACTATTGATTTACTATGAGTGCTGAATTAATACTATATTCCCACTAATCACTAAACCTTTACTAAATGTTGAAATGATGGGGTTTAATAAAATACGGCATACAGACCTAGTGACATGAAAAGAGAAGATCTCTAGTGACCTTGTACAGTTAGATACCTCATACAGTGATAACTCATACAGTGATGGTACCTCATACAGTGATGGTAAAGAAGTGGCACAATGAAAAAGTCATTATTAAGATTAGACATCTTAGGCTAAGAATACCTCAATACGTAGAGCACTACCTATGATGGATGTAACAAGTGGTATGGGATATAGTAGTAGTGTAGTAGTGTAACCGTGACAGTATAACCGTGACAGTGTAACCGTGACAGTGTAACCGTGACAGTATAACCGTATGACAGTGTAACTGTACAACACTATAAGTATAGTAAGTACACTACACATTATCTCCATAAGTATAGTCACTGTAGTATTCATGACAGTGCTCATGACAGTACTCATTATGACAGTACAATACACTACATTACAAGAAACAGTATACTCGTTGCACTACTTTGGACTACAGCTTGGTCTGATTAAAGGAGGGATTAAAGGAAGGATTAAAGGACGGATTAAAGTAGTACAGTCTAGTAGTACAGTATAGTAGTACAGTATAGTAGCTCAGAATGTATTAGATCCGCCATAGGCAGGGCCCTACCTATGGTGGATCTAACATATAGTAGTATGGTAATATAGCTCTAAAGTAGTATAGTAATATAGTAGTATAGCTCTATAGTAGTATAGTACAGTAGTACAGTAAATAGTAATATAATAGTAAAGAGTATAGAGTACAGAGTATAGAGTATAGAGTACAGAGTATAGAGTATAGAGTATAGAGTATAGAGTATAGAGTATAGAGTATAGAGTATAGAGTATAGAGTAGAGAGTATAGTAATATAGTAGTATTAAAAAACCTCCTGATGTACCTACTATAAATGTTCAATTGGTGTTAAATCATCTGCATACTCTACTCTACTCTTGCCTACTTCACTTTGTACTAATGTATTCATCATATTGTAGCATATTTGATAGATTTCATATGATACAGGTATACAACTTCGGTCCGATTGAAAACTTGTTCGGTTTCACCTGAGACATAAGCTAGATTTGGTATTAAATTGTGTAATAGTAGATGATATAGTGGACTAGTAGCTATAGTTCTGTTATAGTGGTAGTACAAAGTATTACATAAGTGAAGGATCTTTGAAGTAGTATAGAGTATAGAGTATAGAGTATAGTATATAGTAGTGCAGTATATAGTAGCATAGTAGTAGTACAGTACAAAGTAGCATAGTAGTAGTACAGTACAAAGTAGCATAGTAGTACATGCTGGATGTATAGCATATAGTAATAGAAATACTATAGTAAACATTTATAACAGTATATAGCGGTCCAATGTAGTGATCCTGTACTGTATTTTGAATGTACTGTAGTAGAGAGTGTAGTAGTAGAGAGTGTAGTAGTAGAGAGTGTAGTAGTAGAGAGTGTAGTAGTAGAGAGTGTAGTAGTAGAGAGTGT
>NLAO01002075.1:0-10275 GCA_002370835.1 Metschnikowia continentalis | reverse complement strand
GTACAGTCCAATGTGATGACTCCAGATGGAGTTTCGGTGCAGATCAACAACCCCCAAGACCCCCTGAAGGCATTTTCGTTGCCCCGTTTATCAAGGAAATAACGGATCAGGGAAATGACGGATAAAGAAAATGACGGATCAAGGAAATGACGGATCAAGGAAATGACGGATCAAGGAAATAAAGGATCAAGGAAATGACGGATCAAGGAAATAACACACCTTCTCGCCTGCATTATTACCTTCAAACAACTTGCGTCCGAGTTTTATATCACTTCGAATTCTTCGTGATACGTTGCCAGAGCATGACGGTGACATCAACTTCCCGTCCAAAGACTATAGACTTATCGAAGAGCTCATGGCCAGTATCCATCGGGTATTACTATAAGACATTGACCTCATGGTCTCATCAAGATATGTAAACACTTCTCCTGAAGTAAACACCTCCTGAAGTAAACACCTCCTGAAGGTTTACTTCAAGAGGAGAAGAGATTTCAGTGCTCATTGAAAAATCATCAATACGAGATCTTTTCATGGGTCTGGTTCTTGGAGACATCTTGGTAACCTCAGACAGTTGATATTTTGATTCCATGTAGTGTATATAGTCATGGCTGATGCTAAATAGTGTGGTAGTCTCTAATTACACTATGAGAAGTGGATATTCCACTGTTATATAGCCTGTATGAGAAGGTCTAGATTCTGGTAAAAAGTATGGCTACGTCTAGCCCCCTTTGGGGTTACAAGTTGACGGCACTTCAAAGGTGATTGGTGAAGTACTAGCATACAAAGAATTGGAGGGAGAACCAATAAGAAGACTGGGAAAATGCTGACACTAGCAATGTGTATTGTGCGTTATAAATAGTGTAAACACTTGATCTGTACAGGACTGCCGTGGCTACTAGGTAGACTACTTGGTTGCAATGCGTGATGATTGCAAAGGTTCGATTCAACAATACTTGAACCGTCTTCTGCTGCTGCTTTTGCCGTAAACCAAACAAACATCCTCGGACCCCCATGCGCCTCACCGTGACCTGACTATTCCTCAACTTCAACTAAAATCACTCTGGAGCAACCCATCGTCTAAGAATCACTAAAGAGACCAATCTGGCCAAAATCAACAATTCTGTATCGTTTGGACCACTTCTTCATTTTATCTGTGGCTCAGACCCGATCAATCCCTTATCGTGGTAATAACTTATGATACCAGATAATCATGTTTGAGGAATCATAACCAGCTTAGTGGGATAACCGGAGAGTAGTGCGTAGGGGACTTCATGCTGGATGTAAGAGGGCCTTGGTGTTCGAAGGATCCATGGGTTCGATGTTTAACTGTCTCTGACTTGCCCTTCATGCCCTGTTCTATGTCTTTCCGGGCTTCTTAGCATTTGAGATGAATTGGTTTTGAATGAGAACATCTCAATGTATGAGCACAGGCCAATTCCTTTATAAAGTCATAACTTATTTTATTGACTTTTGTCTCAATGAGCATTGACTCCGCTGGAATCACCTCCGTTCACCAGCCCCAGCGAACATTTCTTCACATACTCCTCGATTCGCTTCCAGCCTTGTTTCCGATTCATCTCCCTCATCTTCTGCTCCTCCACCGATTGGTGGTACAACATGGTGCAGTGTTCAAACAAAATGGGGTTATGATCCATGAAAATCTTTAGGGCTCCAAACGCAAACTGGTGAATGGACTTGTTCCAATTGGATGTGGCCAGGTTGTGTGGTGGCATGTTGGAGTACTCGTCCATATCCATGTTCTGTTGCGGCGACGAGAACGAGTCGTAGTACTCCTCGTCCGTCATGTCGTGCATCATGTGGTTATCGTCCATCTTGCCCAATCCTGCTGCAGCTAAGTTGTTGCGCTCATCAAACCCGCCCATTGGGTGGTGGTTCTCCATCATTAGCCCTTGGTCAATCAAATTGCCATTTGCGTCTGTCACTGCATTGGGGTTCTCCATGAGCTTTTGCTGGAGCTGGCCATTGGCGATACCCGGTTGTGTGGAGTTGGTCAACTCATATAGCGATGCAAAGATGATGGGCAACACCACTTCGGCATTTTCCGTGACCAACGTCAAGAAGTACTCGTTTTGCCAGAAACACAACACCTTCTCTGACACCTGGAAATGTGACGACGCAATGCACTTCAGCAACTGCGCAAAGAGAGGAATCTGGATCTTGGTGAACTCCACCGGCTCCATGACCTCAAAAATGTCCTCGATTTCATTCAAAAACATCACTTCCTTGGGCGAGTTGATCTTGGGCCAGAATCGCAAAAGTCCCATAATCACATCTTCCGTTAAATTCAGATCCTTCTCCAAGAACTGCACAATGCAGTACGCCAACTGTGGGTGGTACAACGATAACGATTTCACCTTATGCAAGGGGAGCAACACTCGTATCAAGAAAATTTTGTGTTCGTCCTTCAAGGGCAACGCAAAACCGTTGATAATGGAGCCTAAAATTTCCAATAACTCGCCAATTCCATTGAACCGCTGTGTCTCATATACAAACTGCAAAAACACATTGTTAATGGATTTTCGGATGAACGACCGTAAGCTCAAGAACTTGCCGTAGATACGGTGCAACGTGGTCTTCAAACAGTCTCTTTCTCTTGGGTCTTCGGAGTCAAATAAGTCCAAGACCCGTAACACAAACTCGTGGTCAATGTATTGCTTGGCCACCTGGTGGTGGAAGTCCGGGCTCTCCACAAACCGCAAGAAGAACTCGTATATGGACTGCATATGTGGCCAGGCCAATTCACTCACGGGTTCATCTTCATCCGGATCGAAAAGGTCGCCCACGGGGTTAACGGGAGGCGGAATGGGCCGGAAAAGGTTCTTGCGGAACATGGAGATCACGTGTTCATACATCTCCTCCGTATAGTTGAATCGGTTACTGACAATGAACTGGATCAATTCCTGCAATGTGATCCGCTTGATCTCCTTGCCCCGTATATCCTGTGTAGGGTCGTTGAAGTCAAAGAGGATGTTGCACTGGTCCACCTTTTGGATGAACAACGAGATCTGTTCTTCCGGAGCCACTTCATCGAAACTGGGCAACTTCAAAATCTCCCGATGCAGCTCGGAGTTGGTGGGTTCAAACCGCGACGACAGGTGTCTCTTAGGCGAGGCAATCAAGTCAATATCAAAGGCCTCCTTATTGGGCGAGCCAATACCCTGAGCAAGCGAGGCATTCGACTGCGACCGAGAAGCCAACTTGCCGTCCAAATTCAAGCTGGAGCCCCCAAACCCATTGTTATTGGTCACCAGGTTGGCCTGGGGCGTGGGGGTCACGGGTGTAGTATTGGAGAGCGATGTCTGCACCTGAGGAGCATCAATGACAATTTTGGGCGAACTCGAGCCAACGGAGGAAGACGGAACGGCGGTCTCCATGGACGACCCCGAAAGCGGAACCGCCGAGTCCATATTCAGCGGGTCCGGGTAGTTGGAGGCGCCTGCAGGAGGCGGGGTATGAGGGTTTGGCGAGTGGCTGGAGGCACTGGACGCCAGAGAGCCGCCAAACTGGGCAACAGCCGAGGGGTTCAAGGAGTTGGGATCGGGTGTGCCAGCATCCAAGAAGTCAGTCTGTGTGTCCGTTTTGGAGGGCAGCGGAGAGGTGGATTTCAGGGGCGAGCCCGACCCCGTGGCGGCCTTGGCCAACGAGGCCAACGAGGACTTTTTCGAGAGGTCCTTGTCCTTGGGATCCTTAGCGTCCTTTCGGTCGGACTTTTTAGCGGATTGGCCTTTATTTCTTGTGAGACGGTTTTTGAAGCCTTTCATCATTTTGCCAGCTTTTCTAGTCGTATAGCTTGAGAGTCGGAGATTTGGATGGTAGTCAATTCACCAAAATCTGGGCTCTGAGTTTTTGGGCTCTGAGTTTTTGGGGAGCAGATTTCTGAGCTCTGATTTTTGAAGGCTGATATCTAGGACTGATTTGTAGTCAATATATACCACAACACTTGGAGAAGTGAAAGAACCAGCTCTAGTTTATCAAGCTAACGTTTAAAGGGGCTTAGAGCGTAGCGGGCCGGAAAAAAGGGAGGGACGGGTGTTTTGCAGGAACTCCAGGTTAGTTTAAGGTTTTTAAGGGATGAGCTTTTAAGGATTCAGCTTTAAAGGGTTCGGAGGGGACACCTTATTGGGGTGGTGGGCGTCAGGCGGAGTGAGGGTAAGAAAAGGTGTTCAGAAGGTGCGTAGTGAATAAAGGTGCTCGATTATGTGCGATAGCAAGAGAGGGTGGGGCTTTTTCTGAGGAAAAAAAGCGGGTGTTATTATTTAATCCTCCGGGGGGTTTGTTCGGGTGCGCACAGATCAAACACCAAAGGCCAGAGCATATAACAGAATGGAGAGAGTATAAATGGGCCATATGCACGGCTGAGAGGGAGGCGGCGGGAGGAATATGCACGGCAGTTTCAGCTTATGCATATGGAAAGGCTTATATGTCTTGCGGAACATTTGTGAAACACTTTTGGGGCTGCTTTTGAAATACGCCCTAAATGCTTCTTTTGGGCCTCGCTCGGTGTGCACCTAGCCGTGCGACTATTCCCTAGTTTCCACCACCACCACCAATTTCCACTACCAATTTCCACCACCATTCGCGACCCCTTACTTGTACTCGCCACTACTCAATACTACTCAATACTACTCAATACTACTTGCCAATACCACCAGCCAATACTGGTCAATACCAGCCAATACTGGCCAATACCACCAGCCAATACAACTAGCCAATACAACTAGCCAATACAACTAGCCAATACAACTAGCCAATACAACTAGCCAATACAACTAGCCAACACTATCATTTACTAAGATCACCCACTGTCACTACTACTTCTATCAATACATATGAACCCCTAGTTGGACCTACATAGATCCCATCTACTAGTCTTACTAACCAATCACGTGTGTTTTTGAATCAGATTTTTTTGCTGATCAATTAAAGGGTTAGAATAGTGTGTGTGTGTTTCAGTAAAAGTGTGCGTGAAGATGGGTGTGTATTAGTGTGTATGAGTGGGTGTGAGGATGGTTGTGTATTAGTGGGTGTGACTGGGTGTGAGGATGAGTGTGTATTAGTGGGTGTGAGTGGGTGTGAGGATGTGTGTGTATTAGTGTGTATGAGTGGGTGTGAGGATGTGTGTGTATTAGTGGGTGTGAGTGAGTATAGGTGGGTGAGTATGTGAGTATGAGTGAGGATGGGTGTGTATGAGGATAAGGTGCGGAGAGTCCTTGTCGATCTTCCGTTGAATGTCATGCTCACGCAGATCAAACAGGAGAATGGTGTGGGGTGAATGGTGTTGTGAGGGATGCAGGTCCAGCTCCATACGGTAGCGACATGGATTCGATTCGATACCCATCAAGTCATAGCAATTAACTATGAGTACAATCAAAGATCTATGAAAATGAATACTATTCCGCCTGACTAATACGCTCGCAAGGGTAAAGGGTGAAATACAAGACATAGACGTTTATAGTCTCATGATCCTTCAAAAACCATACCTCTTAGTTTACAAGGACCTTATCATCTCTTGGTTACAATATCATCTCTTGGTTTACAAGACCATCTCTTGATTATCAACCTTATCTCTTGGTCGTCAGTTCATGCCATGAAGTTTAATATGAGGTTATTGAATGAACATCATTATAGGAAGTTGAAGAGAGATAGAAGACTAATAATAATGACCCTAACGAGATTTAATATTATTAATATATCTCATCTTCCTTGTTCTAACAGAGTCATGCACTCCTACTCCATTATGAAGATAACTAGCCACATAACTGTCAAGCCATAAGTATAAGTCTTTAGCTTGTGATGATTGGAAATTGAACTTTAAGCAGTATAGCTTTAACCATAAATTAGATATTTCATCTGATAATGTAATACTTCACAGTTTCAATATTAATATAGTGTTTTTCAAAATCATTCAAACCAGCGCAACAAAATGTTTCGTACCCACAGTCTTTCAAATCAAATGGCGTAATGTTTCACGCCAACTTTTATCAGAATTCGATATTCTGAAATTTTAAATTTGGACGATTGCCTTATATGGTACTAAATTTGGGACAAAAGTCTTGCAGTACCAATCAAGGGTGAAAAACAGACGGAATTGAACCCTGTTTTCTTGTTATCCTGCATACAACAACTTGTCCATTTGGTTTGAAAGATTGTGCAAAGGGGAACGAAACATTTTGTTGCACTGGTTTGAATACTTTTGCTAAAGTGGTTTGAATACTTTTGAAAATTACTGTATTACCTTTTCCCAAAAGGCCCATGTTCGGTATAAACCCGTACACCCCTAATAATCTCTTATACAGTGCTTTTCAAACCTATTCAAACCAACGCGGCAAAACGATTCGAACCAGGGCAGCAAAATGTTTCGAACCAAGAAGACAAAATGTTTCGTACCTCTTCGTACAATCTTTCAAACCGAATGGCATAATGTTTCACACCAACTTTTATTAGAATTCAATATTCTGACACCTTAAATCTGGAGGATTACCTCATATGGTACAGTGTTTTTCAAAACTATTCAAAACAGCGCGACAGAATGGTTCAAACCAGTGCGGCAAAACGATTCAAACCACACTAGCAAAGCTAAACAAACCAATACATATAACCCTTAACAAGTTGTTGTATACAGGATAGCAATGAAACCAGTTAGGTTCCGTCCGTTTTTCACCATTGATTGGTATTTCAAGACTCCCAAATGTAGTACCATAAGAGGTAATCCTCCAGATTTAAAATTTCAGAATATTGAATTCTAATAAAAGTTGGTGTGAAAAATTACGCCATTTGGTTTGAAAGACTGTGTGAGGGGGTACGAAACTTTTTGAATTATTGGTTTGANTGAAAAATTACGCCATTTGGTTTGAAAGACTGTGTGAGGGGGTACGAAACTTTTTGAATTATTGGTTTGAATCGTTTTGGTGCGCTGGTTTGAATAATTTTGAAAAACACTGTACTAAATTTGGGAGTCTTGCTATACTAATCCAGGGTCAAGTTCCAAAAAAAGGGTGAAAAACGGACTGAACTGAAACTGAACCATGTTTCCTTGTTATCCTGTATACAACAACTTATTAGGGGTGTACGAAACTTTTTTTTTTTTTTGAATTATTGGTTTGAATCGTTTTGCCACTCTAGTTTGAACCATTTTGTCTTGTTGGTTCGAAACATTTTGCTGCGCTGGTTTGAATAGTTTTGAAAATTACTATATTACCTTTTCCTAAAAGGTCTATGTTCGGCATAAACCCGTACACCCCTAATATAATATTAATAACAATTATATTCCCTTAAAGTTAATAAAATATATTATATACTTTTTTGTATATTTATTAAATATTAAGATTAATGTTAGATTCTGGTTACGTATAGTATTCTGTTTTTTGTGTTTTGTGTGTTTTTGTGTTTTGTGTGTTTTGTATGTTTATTCACCGATGTTTTCTCAAAGAGGAACCATCGTACCTTACAGTGTTTTTCAAAAGTATTCAAACCAGCGCAACAAAATGTTTCTAACCAGCACGGCAAAATGATTCAAACCACACTAGCAAAATTAAACAAACCAATAATTCAAAAAGTCTCATACACCCCTAATAAGGTGTTGTATGCAGGATAACGAGGAAACAGGGTTCAGTTTCAGTTTCGTCTGTTTTTCACCCTTGATTGGTACTGCAAGACTTCTGTCCCAAATGTAGTACCATATGAGGCAATCGTCCAGATTTAAGATCAGATTTAAGATTTCAGAATATTGAATTCTAATGAAAGTTGGAAGAGGTTCTCTGCCGCGGCTGCAAAGTAGTAGACATTAGTCAATAGGACTCTTCGCTTATTATCCCCCACTTGTAATAACACCAATACACAGGGTTGGAGATGAGATGGAGAGGTCCCACAGCTTTCAGAGATACATGGTGCAGATGAAACAGGGATATGTGCACGACGAGGACGTACATTCATCATGCATAGTCACTTACGAGACGCCGGTCTTGAATGTGGGAGTCCCCCGGGACTGACTGTATATATAGAGAGGATCCCACTCAGGTTTGAGCGGTATCAATTGTGAGAACAGTTCACTGATATCTAGTTTAGAGAAGAATATAAGTGATCTATGATGAACCCTGAAGCACAATACCCAAGAGAATTATTGGAGACCAATGTGATAACAATTCCAATTTATTAGAGAGTTAAGCCAAAACTCTCAATAGGTTATGACGCCATTTGGTTTGAAAGACTGTGCGAAAGGGTAAGAAACTTTTTGAATTATTGGTTTGTTTAATTTTGCTAGTGTGGTTTGAATCGTTTTGCTACGCTGGTTTGAATAGTTTTGAGAAACACTTTAATATGGTATAGTATAGTGTAGTCAGGGCTCATAACCTTTTGAATTATTAACAATTGTAGAGGTATGATTAAGAAGATGAATACTGTTCCTAGTCAAAATTCTCTTAAGAAATATTGATGTAACTCTCTCTATAGGTGACGGTGTGATTCCCAATGTGGTTGTTATTCTTTTGATACTGTTTCCTAATCTTCGAAAGATAATAGTGCTGTAGTATAGTATAGTATAGTATAATCAGGGCTCATAACCTTTTGGGCTACTAACAAAAGTTGAGGTGTACTGAGGAAATTGAATACTTTTCCTAGTCAAAAGTCCCATTATATATGATGATAGAACTCTCTCTACAGATGGGGGTGTGATTCCCAATGCGTTGGGCAGCCTATTGCTACGATTTCTTTTTTTTCGAGATCGAATAGTGCTATATTATATTATATTATAATTGTTAGATCCACCATAGGTAGTGCTTTACCTATTGAGGTATTTTAAGCTTACACTGTCTAATACTAATAATGGCCATTCCACTGTGCCATCCCTCTACCATCGTTGCACAACCAAAAGGGAATGTGATAAACCAGAGGTACCAGGATTGAATATGGAGAGTTTCCCCCTTGCACCTAGCAACACCCTTTGACTAGGCGACGCCGTTGTCATATACTAAAATAGCTCAGATTCCTCTTTCTGGGAATCATCAACCAAAAACCATAATGAACAGAGTACCTAAAGTAACAACAAGAATCTAATATAGTATAGTATAGTATGGTATAGTATAGTGGTATGGTATAGTATAGTGGTATGGTATGGTATAGTATAGTATAGTATAGTCTACAGTATGGAATATTATAGTCTATGAGTCTATGGTATTGTTAGATTCTTGAATACGTCAATACTTGGAGTTATGTTCATTCGTTGATGGATTCCCAATAAGTGGGAATCTGGGTGACTATATAGCGAACCGGTGAATATCGGGGAAGTGAAGCAAGGCAGTTAAACACCATGTCACGAGTTAAGTTCACGAGTTAAAGTGAATGGATGAGTCTGAGTCACGAGTTAAAGTGACTAGATGAGTCTGAGTCACGAGTTAAAGTGACTAGATCAGTCTGAGTCACGAGTTAAAGTGACTGGATGAGTCCGAGTCACGAGTTAAAGTGACTAGTTGAGTCATTGGCATTAGTAGGCTCGAAAGATACCTCTATGGGTAGTGTGTATAGCCATGGTAGGTCTACCCATGGAAGGTCTAACAAGTATAGTGTACAGTGTTAATCATAAGGAGTTGCCAGCTTAAGCCATGAGATTCGTTAAGTTACTATGAATCATCAAAAATGTTGATTTTTATTCTAATAAATTCTACCCCTAGTGAGTCGTGAGTCGGGTATTTCGCAAGTATTAGCTCTAGAATTGCCAGGCGTATACCAATTAGCAGAACTGATTTAATGAGCCATTCGCAGTTTCATTGTATAATTCTATACTTAGACAAGCACGGCTGAATCTTTGGAGTTTGTGATTTTTTTGGGATTGCCTAGTAATCGATTGACTGACTGACTAACTAACTAACTAACTAACTAACTAACTAACTAACTAACTAACTAACTAACTAACTGTTAACGCGTGGATAAGAACTAGAGAAGCAGTCACACGCATGGGGTGACTAGCGATGATATGCAGGACGACGAGTGAGCCGCCGGGCGGCGTGAGAAAAGATTCTCAGCCACTCATAGAGGAGTAAGTTCTTCCGTAAGGTCAAGTGATGGGGTGGACTGGACCCAAACTACAGTGAATAAATATATGTCTGAAAATTAACAGATTAAGAGTCAATTATTCTACCGATTGAGAAAGAAAGTATGTCAAATAATGAGATACGACCCGTCCATTTTGACGGTGAGGATGAGTTTTTGTCTGCAAGCGAAGATATTTCCCAGAATGACATCGACTCGTTGCATCCGCAA